>CANXYC013205362.1:0-15417 GCA_948193065.1 Aleurites moluccanus
CTAATTCTATCATCAATTTATAAAACCCAT
This sequence comes from Aleurites moluccanus, assembly GCA_948193065.1. NCBI lineage: Eukaryota > Viridiplantae > Streptophyta > Magnoliopsida > Malpighiales > Euphorbiaceae > Aleurites > Aleurites moluccanus. Next base: position 31 of record CANXYC013205362.1, read on the forward strand.
CACTAATTTATCAAATCATATCTCAAAGTTCCAAATAAACCCTCAAATTTAGGGATTTCCATAATTTAGTATTAATCTAGGTAAATTAACACTAAACCCATTTATTTCAACCTAAATAATATCCAAATAATCAATTAAAACCAACAAATAAACCCTTACCTCAAATGGGTTAAAATGGAAGAATTTCTATCCTTTACTGCCTATTGAAATTCCATCTCCTTTCCACTAGCTAAGAATGGAAAAGAGATGAGCACTGATAATAGGTATGATTTCCACGAATTTTCTCTAGAAATTTTGATGGAGAAATCGTGAAATAGATGAAGAAGAAGAAGAACAGTGTTCGGCTTCCTTTGGAGAAAAGACGAACACAGAGAGACAGAGAAGAAATAAAAATTATAAGTTATTGTACTTTAATTCTTCAGTTACTGCCCCAATAAATAGGCTACTGCCTCAGTAAAATTCCGCCTCGCCAATTTTGCCTCTCCAGTCCAGCTCGCACATGCCAACTCACAATCCCAGCTCGCCAATGTCTCTTCGCATTGCCGGCCCGCAATTGCCAGTTCGCCAAACCTAGCTCGCCGGTCCCAGTTCGCCAATCCCAGCTCGCCAATGCCTCTTTGCATTATCGGCCCGCAAATGCCAGTTCGCATATGCCGGCTCGCATATGCCTTTTCGCCTATTCGCATATGCCGGCTCACAATCCCAGTTCGCATATGCCGGCCCGCATTTCTACTTCGCATCTCCAGCTCGCACTTCCCTATTCGCATTTCCAGCTCGCACTTCCCTATTCGCATTTCTAGCTCGCACTTCCCTCTTCGTATTTCCAGCTCAGAATTGCCTCTTCGCAAGGCCAGCTCGACATTGCCTCTTCACAAGGCCAGCTCGGCAATGCCGGCTGGAAAACTACTTAACCCAATTCACGAAAACGCTACAAATATTCTAACTCTTCAATTCTTTTGACACTTAGAATAAATATACAGATTTAGGAATACAACCTATCAATCAATATTATACAAAAGAATATTTTCCATACTCATTTACTAACATCATCAAAATAATTAAATAAGTAAAATTTTATACTTATTACAGAATCAATTAATTAGGCCACTTCCATTTAAAATCACATACACACACACACACACACACATATATATATATACAAAAATTGTATATGAAAATGGTAGGTGTTACAACAGCAGTCCTGAAAAAATATAAACCACTAAGGGGAATGAGTATAAAAATACTCAGTGAATCCATATGTATAAAAATGCAGTAGATGTTCATGATACCATGGTTGCCCATATATGGCCTGTAGATTCAATAGAAGATAACAAGTAAAGAGTATAACAAGTATCCATAGCAATATCCATATCAATATTCATATAAGTATCCAGTGTACGAGTCAACGCACATATGATATAATAGGATTGGGTCAAGTATCTGTAATAGCACAATCGTGCATAATTCTGTAACTGTGGCACTATCATTAAATGCATAATCTATTATACGCAAGGGGGATCAGCCCTTACGACTAGAGAATACTTACACCCTCCCTAGCAAGGGTCAATTTAATTAACACCAGAGAATATTACACCCTCCCTAGAAAGGGTCAAATTAATTAATACCAGTGTGCACACGGTCGATGAAATTTTTCACTACACCATTGAGGTAGTCCTGTTATAGTACCATATGGGTGTGTCTCCATATAATAATAAATGTAGCATAAATATATCTCATATAAATTTAGAAAAATCATATATATATTTATAATGAATAATAGAACAAGTTTGGGTAATGTCAAAAAAATGGTCGACAGGCCAAGTTGCATTGCCGCAACTGGCATTCGCCGTTACGAGTCCGTTTTGGAATTTTAGAGTATTTTCTGGTTAACTATGTTACCAAAGGATTTAGGTGGACTATGAGGTACCATTTTAAAACTTGGGACAAAACTAGAAGATTGGGCCAAGTGGTGGCCCAATTGGCTTTCTGGATTTCATTTTAGAGACAGACAAGGTTTAGGTCATTTTAGGTCGTTTTGATAGGCTTATTTATGGGCCAATATGCACTGTATGTACTGTAAGATAGCAAATGCTAGTTTATCAGTTCAAATGACTTTTCATATGATATATAATGCAAATCATGCATGATTATACATATAGACTCACCTATTGTGCAGAATGTCCACTATATCCCCCAAAATACCCTCAGGAGCCCTAGTCGACCCGCCGTTCGACACTTCGAGCTGGAGTATTCGACGGTTCACCTATTTTCACATATAATACTCTGGTATGATGTAAAAATATCACAAAACATATTATTCACATAAAAACACATCGAGCATACTCATTATGCATCATAAACTATACTTTACACAATTTACCTTTTTTCCATTCCATTATGCAATAATCACATTCTATCACCACGTTTGACTTACATTTCACATATTCATCACTTATAAAATAAATTAATAACTCATATGCACTTAATTCAATATTCCAAATCAAACATACATCATATTTCAAGTTTGCCTTCTAAGTACTTATATGAATCAACATTTCCATATCTAAACTTATAAATTCACATTATATACATCATTAAACTATATTCAAACCTTACTTTCCAAATTGCATCAACCTAACACATTAAACTTACAAACTCAATATGGTTTAACCTAAATGGAATTCATTCCATTCATCCAGTTTTTAACACCAATCCATTAAATAACATACATATGCATCAAATATATAACATTTAACCATTTAAACCTATTAACATCAAAACACTAAGTCACCATTCAATCTTCATCATTTCAGCCAAAATAGAAATCCTTCCAAATGGATTTCTTTCCATCAATTAACCATCAATTCATTACATTTACATCAAATACATACCATTCCATCATTTAAACCTATAAAACACCAAAGTATCAAACCATTTTTCAAACATACATGGTTCGGCTAAGATGAGTTTACCTCCAAATGGATTTGTTTCCATTAAATGATCATTAATTCATATCAACCACATCAAATACAACTCATTTGAACAATTAAATCCATCAAAATCATACTTTGATTCATACCATTTCCTATTAGGGTTTGGTTTCCAACTTTTTCATTTTCTTCTAACCTAAACACATTTTTTTTCACCAATTAACATCAAAGAACATCTTAAGATCATAATTAAACCAAAAGAATCACAAAATCAGTTACTCTTCCAATAGTTCTTCAAAGCTTTGATTTATCAACTTTTCTTATTTTTTCTTTGAATCTATGTATATATTTGTATTTAGAATGATGAAATTAATATGTTTGGATAAAAAAACGAAAGAAAACAATAAGGTTTGGTGTTCATTAATGGTGGCCGTACCATATAAGGAAGAAAGAGAAAGTTTTGGTTGGTGATTTTTGCTAAGAATGGTGAAGAGGTGACAAAAATCCAACTAAAAATCATTTGGTGTAATCCTATGCTTTAAGTATATGATTGAAATGGTGAAACCTAACTTGCTAACCATCCATTTCTTCATCTTTTCTTCCAGTGGTTGGATTTAGGTTAGCCTAAAATAATACTATAGGCTATCATACACTATATAAGTCCATAATTCAAAGGAAAAGACTAAACTACCCTTAGTTCAAATGAAAATCCCAAACCGAGCAGATTTGCCCGGGATTATTTTTCGCCTGCTTTAACTTTCCAATAATAATTCATTTAACCATAAAACTACTATTTTCATGTCCTAATATTCTTTTTTACCTTCAAATATGATGTTAATTCCATAAATTACTTAAGGGGTTTGAAATGACCATTTTACCCCCAGTTCATCAAAAACTCAAATTCACCCGATTTCTTCCTAACAGCTTTTAAATCCCCTCTATTCATAGAAATACATCATATAACATGCATATCTATCAATTTCATGCATAAACACATAAAAATTCACAAGTTCAAGTGAAGCAAAAATTTCCCCCTAGGTTACCTTTTATGGTTTAGGTTATAGGTATAACTGAGGTGTTACATTCTACCCCCTATAAATAAATTCGTCCCCAAATTTATTTAAAGGTTATAGGTAGAATAAAACCTGACTCATGAAATAATTGGGGGTACTTAAGTCATCTCAGCCTCACTCTCCTAGGTACACTCTTCTACACTTCTGCTACACCACAGTACTTTAACCTTTGGAATACTCTTATTCCAAAGCTGTCTAGTCTGATAATCCACAATCTGTATTGGAATTTCATCAAATGACAATGCATCATCAATTTCAATTTCTTAGGGTTAAAGTGCATGCGACGGATCTGGAACATATTTTCGTAGCATAGAAATGTGGAACACTGGATGAACATGCACCATTTTCGGTGGAAGAGCTAGTCTGTATGAAACATTTCCAACTCGATCCAAAATCTCAAAGGGTCCAATGTACCTTGGTGACAACTTTCCCTTCTTTCCAAATCTCATCACTCCTTTCATAGGAGAGATCGTTAAAAACACATGGTCACCCATTGTAAACTGTAGCTCTTTTCTTTTTGGATCTACATAACTTTTCTGTCTACTGAAAGCAGTCTTTATTCTCTGCTGTATAATAGGGATTTTCTCCATTGTTTCTCTGATCAGATATGGCCCCTCTAACTGCTTTTCACCCGGTTCCACCCAACATATAGGTGATCTGCACTTCCTGCCATACAAAGCTTCATATGGTGCCATTCTAGTGGTAGAATGGTAACTATTGTTGTAGGCGAACTCTATCAGTGGTAGGAAGCGATCCCAACTGCTTTTCAAATCTAACACACACAACCTCAACATATCTTCCAGAGTCTGAATAATCCTTTCTGACTGTCCATCTGTCTGAGGATGGAATGTTGTGCTAAAATGCAATGTAGTACCCAATGCCTCTTGGAATTTCTACCAAAACTAGAGGTGAACTGAGTACCTCTATCAGATATGATTACTGTTAGAACACTATGCAACCTTACAATTTTATCCACATAAAGCTGTACATACTATGCTATTGTATAGGTTGTCTTCACCTTTAAGAAGTGAGCTGATTTTGTCAACCTATCCATAATCACCCATACTGAATCATACACTTTCTGTGATCTAAGCAAACCCACCACAAAATCCATTGTTACTTGTTCCCAATTCCACTCTGGTAGCTGGATCTCTTGAAGCAAACCTGAAGGTTTCTGATGCTCAAATTTCACCTGCTGACAGGCTAAACATTTAGAAATAAACTTTGCTACATCACCCTTCATGTTTGGCCACCAATAAAGTTCCTTCAAATTATGGTACATCTTTATTACCCCCGGATGCATTGTGTAAAGAGAGTAATGAGTTTCTTTCATGATCTGCTCTTTGAACCCTTTAACATCTGGAACATACAATCGGCCCTTACATTTTAACACATCTCCCTCAACAGAAAAATCAGAAGCCTTACCATTTTTAACTAAGTCTCTGATCTTAGCATACTGTGGATCTTCATTATGGGAACTCTTTATCTCATCTATTAACAAGGATTTCACCTAGAACTGTGTTATCAATACTATCTCTTGTCCCTATGATTCTAAGTCCAAGGTTAAACCTTTAGCCATCAACTCTCTCAATTCTTATACCAAAGGTCTTTCTGAAGCAGTTACATGGGATAAACTTCCCATTGACTTCCTACTAAGGGCATCTGCCACTACATTTGCTTTTCCAGGGTGATACAAAATCTAGTAATCATAATCTTTTAGTAACTCAACCCATCTCCTCTATCTCAAATTTAGTTCTTTTTGTTGCAAGATGTACTGAAGACGCTTATAATCAGTATAAATTTCACTTCTCACCCCATATAAATAATGTCTCCATATCTTCAAAGCAAATATCACTGCTACCATTTCTAAATCATATGTGGGGTGATTCACGTCATGTTTCTTCAACTGGCGGGAAACATAAGCAATCACTTTTCTATCCTGCATTAATACACAACCCAAACCAATCCTCAAAGCATCACAGTATACAACAAAATTGCCTGCCTCGAAAGGAAGAGTCAACACTGGTGCAGTGGTCAAATAGGTTTTAAGAGTCTGGAAACTTTTTTTCACATTCATCATTCCACTGGAACTTCACCTGTTTCTGAGTCAACTTGGTCATTGTTGCAACTATTTTGGAAAAGTCTTTAACAAACCGGTGATAGTACCCTACCATACAAAGAAAACTCCGGATCTCAGTGACTGTAATGGGACGTGGCCAATTAGTAACTGCTTCAACTTTTTGTGGGTCTACCTTTATACCATCTTTGCTCACAACATGCCTCAGAAATACAACCTCAGTCAACCAGAACTCACATTTTGAAAACTTTGCATACAGTCGATGATCTCACAATATCTGCAATGTGATTCTGAGATGCTCCTCATGTTCTTGTCTACTTCTGGAATACACCAAAATGACATAAATAAAGACAATTATGAATTTATCCACAAATGGCCTAAATACCCGATTCATCATATCCATGAATGTTGCTGGAGTATTTGTCAACCCGAATGATAGCACCAAAAACTCATAGTGCCCATATTGAGTTCTGAAAGCAGTCTTTGAAATGTGCTCGCCTTTAATCCGCAACTAATGGTATCCAGATCTTAAATCTATCTTGGAGAAGATACAAGCTCCTTGTAACTGATCAAACAAATCATCAATCTTGGGCAAAGGATACTTATTCTTCACTGTCATCTTGTTCAATTTCCTATAATCTATACACATTCTCAATGACCCATCCTTTTTCTTTACAAACAGCACTGGTGCTCCCAAGGTGAACTACTAGGCCGGATAAAACTTTTGTCACATAATTCCTGCAATTGCTTTTTCAACTCTTTTAGCTTTGGTGGTGCCATCCGATATGGTGAAATGGATATAGGATCTGTACCAGGATATACCTCAATCTCAAATTCAATCTGCCTTTTCTGGTGGCAGTCCTGGAAGATCATCTGGGAATACATCTGTAAATTCTCTCACCACTGGAATTTGCTCTAACTCTTTAGATTCCCTTGTAACATCAACCACTGATACCAAATAAGTAATATAACCCTTTTTTATCAATCTCTCTGCCTGTACTGCAGACAGTAACCCAGATTGTGGCTGTTAACCTCTCCCTGAAAAATGAACTGGTCAAAATTTTATCCTTTTCATTGCAAAATCAATAGAAGCTTTATTTACAGTCAACCAATCCATACCAAGGATTACATCAAATTTCAATATAGGTAACTCGATCAATTCAGCAGGCAAGGATCTATCACAAATTCTCACATCACTAATATCATACTTATACTCTACAATAATTTTATCTCCCATTGGTGTGGCTATCTCTAAAGGCACATGTAAAGGTTTTCTACCCATCCCCAATTTCAAAGCAAAAATAGGCGACATAGAAGAATGGATTGCACCCCGAATCAAATAACACAATGCCACTATATCATGTATAGAAATCATACCTACAACTGTATCATGGTATCTCTAGGCCAGCTGCTGAGTAATTGCAAATACTCGCCCCTGACCCCTACTAGCTGCTGACTATCCCACTGATGGAATCTGTCCTGCTAGTCTGCCTCTACCTGTACTCCCTCTACCCATCTGTACTATTGGCTAGGATGATCTTGCCTCTAAAGGCTGTGCAACTCTAGGCATAGGGTGGTCACTGTAAAAGTTCCCAAACTATCCACATTTAAGGCATGCCCCCGATCTGATACGACATGCCCCAAAATGTCTCCTTCCACAAAAAGTATATATGGGCACTACTAATGTCATCTGAACTGGTCTAATAGGGCCTCGAAAATAGATAGAAATAAGAGGCCTCATACTGGTACCTCTACCAAAGTCTTGCCTCTGATTGGGTGGTGGTAAGGACTGCACTGGCCTGAGAGGAGGTCTAGGTGCAAAAGTCTAGGATGATCCCTCCCTAGGTCTACGGTACTCTCCTCCTCTTCCCTTCTTCTTCTATTCCTTATCAGACCTTTCTTCTTTGTATTTTGCCTCCATTTGGCCTGCTTTGTCAATATCTCGACTCAGGGAAGTAAATCCATAGCCAATAGAATTTTATGTAAAGTTACATGTAAACCTCTCCTGAACCGTCTAATCAAATCATCTTCAGTAGGAGCAATTCTTCTGGCATATTTACTCAATTGTCTGAATTCTCTGGCATATTCCAAAATAGATAAGTTTCCCTATCGCAGTTGTTCAAATTTTACATTGTTGCTCTCCCTTAAACCCTCTGTTAGGAACTCATCCATCATTCTCTGTTTGAATTTTGCCCATGTCATAGGAGTATCACTGTGAATGTTCTCATCAATATGTTCCATAAACTAGGTAGCAACATCTACCTCTAGCAATAATCCCACCAGCTCTATAGTCCTAGCATCAAAACAAGGCAATGTACGGACCATCCTGTCAACTCTATCAATAAAGTCACTAAGGTCAGTACTGTACTCCTCTATAAAAGTAGGCAGTCTCAATCTCATGAACTCCCTAACAGACACACCACCCTCTGGGATAACCTTGCGTACTTTGTCTCCCTATAACACTACTGGCTCCCTCTGAGGTACTGGTGGTATCACAGGCTGTACCAATGGCTGTATTGCAGGTGGAGGTGGTTATACCACTGCAGGCTATGCTGGAAAATGAGTCCTGATAGTTTGTAATATTTCCTATCTCATTTCCTGCATTTCCTATCTCTAGTGTGCATCACCTATCAAATCAGACTCTGTTCATCTCTGTGACTGGGGTGGCTCAGACTGAGTTCTCCATATAGTAGATGTATTTCAAGCAACCTTTTTTTCCTCACTAGATTCATGAAATTCACCCTCATTTATAGGTCTAGCACATCTATTAGCCCTCTCAGACATCTTAGCACACTGTTACAAGTCAAAAACAAAACAACCCAGCACTTATAAGAATACTTATATCATAGGTATGCAGAATTTCAAATAATGAAGAAGAGACTATCAATTTGACGATATATGAATATCCTAAATTCCATGGTACTTCTATTGCTATCAATATGCAAACACTACAGGTTATATAAACCTTTAGCTCTGATACCACCTTTGTCAAGACCCAACCTGGGAGCCGCGACTGTCCTAGGGTACGGGTGTTGCCTAAGCTACCAATACCATGAAGAACCCAATTAATTGTACTATATGGCATGGAATTTATGTAATAAGCTTAAATAGCTTAATAATGATGCAGAAATTTCGACAACATCTCCTCTATACTATGACTATGCCCAACTGCAAATATGCAAATAAACACTTCCAATATACTTTGTCATCAATGATCCCTCTCGATCTCCAATATCAACTCAAAACATATATCTGTGTATCAAACTATATCCATACATAACATAATATATATATGCAAAACCATAGATATACAATCATACACATATATATGCCACTCCTTAAATTACAGTACCATGGAACTTCTATACTATACAAATATTTACATATACTTTTGAGACTGGAATTTTACATGTACAAGTATCAAAATTCCAAGGCGAGGATGGAAGGTGCCAATGGAATTCGAGCCTCACAGCAGTCCTGAAAAAATATAAACCACTAAGAGGAATGAGTATAAAAATACTCAATGAATCCATATGTATAAAAATGCAGTAGATGTTTATGATACCATGGTTGCCCATATATGGCATGTAGAATCAATAGAAGATAACAAGTAAAGAGTATAACAAGTATCTATAGTAATATTCATATAAATATCCATATCAATATTCATATAAGTATCCAGTGTACGAGTCAACGCACATATGATATAACAAGATTGGGTCAAGTATCTGTAATAGCACAATCGCGTATAATTCTGTAACTGTGGCACTATCATTAAGTGCATAATCTATTATACGCAAGGGTGATCAATCCTTACGACTAGAGAATACTTACACCCTCCCTAGTAAGGGTCAATTTAATTAATACCAAAGAATATTACACTCTCCTTAGCAAGGTTCAAATTAATTAATACCAGTGTGTACACGATCGATGGAATTTTTCACTACACCATCGAGGTAGTCCTGTTATAATACCATATGGGTGTGTCTCCATATAACAATAAATGTAGCATAAATATATCTCATATAGCTTTAGAACAATCATATATATATTTATAATGAATAAAAGAAGAAGTTTGGGTAATGTAAAATAAATGGTCGGCAGGGCCCAGTTGCGCTGCCACAACTGGCACTTGCTGTTACGGGTCCGTTTTGGGATTTTTGAGTAGTTTCTGGTTAACTGTGTTACCAAAAGATTTAGGTGGACTATGAGGTACCATTTTAAAACTTGGGACAAAACTAGAAGATTGGGCCAAGTGGTGGCCCAATTGGCTTTCTGGATTTCATTTTAGAGACAGACAAAGTTTAGGTCATTTTAGGTGGTTTCAGTGGGCTTATTTATGGGCCAATATGCACTATATGTACTGTAAGATAGCAAATGATGGTTTATTAGTTCAAATGACTTTTCATATGATATATGATGCAAATCATGCATGATTATACATATAAACTCACCTTTTGTGCATAATGTCCACTATATCCCCCAAAATACCCTCAGGAGCCCTAGTCGGCCCGTCGCTCGACACTCCATGCTGGAGTATTCGACGGTTCACCTATTTCCACATATTACACTCTGGTAAGATGTAAAAACATCACAAAACATATTATTCACATAAAAACACATCAAGTATACTCATTATGCATCATAAACTATACTTTACACAATTTACCCTTTTCTATTCCTTTATGCAATAATCATATTATATCACCACATTTGACTTACATTTCACATATTCATCACTTATAAACTAAATTAATAACTCATATGTCTTAATTCAATATTCCAAATCAAACATACATCATATTTCAAGTTTACCTTCCAAGTACTTATATCAATCAACATTTCCATATCTAAACTTATATATTCACATTATATACACCATTAAACTATATTCAAACCTTACTTTCCAAATTGCTTCAACCTAACACATTAAACTTACAAACTCAATATGGTTTAACCTAAATGGAATTCATTCCATTCATCCATTTTTCAACACCAATCCATTAAATAAAATACATATGCATCAAATGTATAACATTTAACCATTTAAACTTATTAACATCAAAACACTAAGTCACCATTCAATCTTCATCATTTCGGCCAAAACGGAAATCCTTCCAAATGGATTTATTTCCATCAATTAACCATTAATTCATTACATATACATCAAATACATACCATTCCATCATTTAAACCTATAAAACACCAAAGTATCAAACCATTTTTCAAACATATATGGTTCGGCCAAGATGAGTTTCCCTCCAAATGGATTTGTTTCCATTAAATGATCACTAATTTATATCAAACACATCAAATACAACTCATTTAAATAATTAATTCCATCAAAATCATACTTTGATTCATACCATTTCCTATTAGGGTTTGGTTTCCAATTTTTTGATTTTCTTCCAACCTAAACACATTTGTTTTCACCAATTAACATCAAAGAACATCTTAAGATATCATAATTAAACCAAAAGAATCACAAAATTACTTACTTTTCTAATAGTTCTTCAAAAACTTCAAAGCTTTAATTTATCAACTTTTCTTATTTTTTCTTTGAATCTATGGATATATTTGTATTTAGAATGATGGAATTAAAATGTTTGAATCAAAAAATGAAAGAAAACAACAAGGTTTGGTGTTCATCAATGGTGGTCGTACCATATAAGGAAGAAAGAGAAAGTTTTGATTGGTGATTTTGGCTTAGAATGGTGAAGAGGTGACAAAAATCCAACTAAAAATCATTTGGTGTAATCCTATGCTTTGAGTATATGATAGAAATGGTGAAACCTAGCTAACTAACCATCCATTTCTTCATCTTTTCATCCAATGGTTCGATTTAGGTTAGCCTAAAATGATATCATAGGCTAGCATACACTATATAAGTCCATAATTCAAAAGAAAAGACTAAACTACCCTTAGTTCAAATGAAAATCCCTAACCGAGCAGCTTTGCTCGGGATTATTTTCTACCGATTTTAACTTTCCAATAATAATTGATTTAATCTGAAAACCACTATTTTCATGTCCTAATATTCTTATTTTACCTTCAAATATGATGTTAATTCCATAAATTACTCAAGGGGTGTGAAATTACCATTTTGCCTCTAGTTCATAAAAAACTCAAATTTACCCGATTTCTTTCTAACAACATTTAAATCCCCTCTATTCATAGAAATACATCATATAGCATGCATGTCTATTAATTTCATGTATAAACACATAAAAATTCACAAGTTCAAGTCAAGCAAAAATTTCCCCCTAGGTTACCCTTTGTGGTTTAGGTTATAGGTTTAACTGAGGTGTTACAGGATAACAGAAACAAGATTAACCCAAAACTCCCGAATATCACCCTGAAACTCAAACTCTGACTACCCCTTAGGATGAAACCTAACCCTCTTTCGATAATAATCAATAATCGCTCGGTGCCTCGTAAGCCAATCCATACCCAGAATAACATCTAGCTCTAACACAGGCAACTCAATCAAATCAGTACATAAGATGTTATCATCAATCTCAATCACACAGTCAGGATAATAATAATCCACATCAACACTATCACCCATACGAGTAGCAATCATCAAAGGCACGTCTAACAATCTCCTTTCCTTATTCAATTTAAGTGCAAAGTGTGGTGACACAAAGGAATGATTAGCACCCAAATCAAATAAAGCATCTGCAATCTCATTCTGAATCAAGATAGTACCTGTGACCACATTGTATGATCTCTAGGCCTCCTGAGTGTTGACTGCAAACACTCTGCCCTGACCCCTCCTAGCTAGAGCCTAACTACTACTGGAAGCTTGTCCTCCCCTATCTCTGCCTCTGCCTAAAGCCTCTCTGTCCATATTCTGACTCATATGCACCATTGGCTGAGAAACCATAACTGATTGCTGCTGATCAGCCATCAATGGACATCTCTTAGTATAGTGACCCAGTTGGCCACATCTCAAACAAGCACCAATCTGTCTCCAACACTCCCCTCTATATCTCCTGCCACAAAATTCACAACAAGTGCAGCTGGTCTCGGAGAGCCCTGAGAATTGACAGGTGCTTACTGAACCACTAACGGTCCCCTACTCTGAATCCCTCCTTTGACTACTAGTTATAGATCTCTAATCAAATCGAGGCACTGGTTCTGCCTACCTAGGCTGGGAGCTGCTCTCCCCCCTCATAATCTGAGATACTGGACCTCCTTTTCTCTTATGGTCCCTTTTAGCCCTCTCTGTCTTATACTTCTCTTCCATCTGTGTCACTTTATCAATCACTGTCTTCAAAGAAGTAAACTTAGTAGCTAGTAGAGCATTATGTAGTGCAGCATGAAGACCCTTCTGAAACCTACTAATCATATCAACCTTTGTAGGAACAATATGAGCAACATACCTACTCAACCTAATGAACTCCTCTACGTATTCCTCAACAAATCTGTCTCCCTGCTCTAACTGCTTAAACCGTACCAAATTACGGGTCTTCACCCCCTCAGTAATAAACTCATCAATAAGCCCCTGTCGAAACTCAATCCATGTAGGTGGGTGCTCACCATAAAGCCTGGGCTCCATCCTCCTAGAAAATCAGGTTCATGCCTTCCCCTTCAGTAATAGCCCAATAAGCTCAATTGCCCTCAGCTCAGAACGTGGTAGTCTCCTTACTACCTTCTCCACCTCCTCCAAGAAATCCATAGGGTCACTGCCTCTATCTCCCCTAAACTCAGGCAGGTTTAGCTTCAGAAAGCTAAACATCAATACACCACCCTCCTCAATCACTCTACAGCCTTCCTATACAGCAGGCTCCCTAGGAACCCCTACTAGCTGCACATGAGTCGGTGCCATTGGAACTGCCTCTGGTGCCAGAGGTGGAGGCATTGCTACTGGAACTAATGGTGGCAGTACATTCTGACGCTCCTGCCTCAAATCAGCCATCTCTCTATGTAATTCCATCAATCCCTTCACATCTCCACTCTCCAGGGGTCATCGCCCCTCTCTGTATCCTCTGAAGTCCGTCGAGATCTAGACGGACCCTCTGAAACTGCAATCTCCCTCACCAAAGACTCATTGGAGGCTACCTCTGCCTCCTTGGTATCTCTATCCCTCTTGTCAGACATCTCTATAATCTATCAGGAAAATAAAAACATACTCATAATATGACAGAAATGCAGAATAATAACATATAATAGATGATGATAGCAAAAGATGTCAAAGGAAATCCTATGCTCCATGGTATACTTAATTCTACCCCATTCTATTCTTAGTCATTATTCCTCCGAAATCTAGTCACTATTCATCTGTAACCTATGCTATGGTGTTTGTAACCTAGATCTCTGATACCACCTCTGTCATGACCTATTTTCAGATCGTAACGTTCCTAGGATACAGGAAATGCCAATGGCGACCGACACCCGTAGAACCTAGTATCACATGCATAATCTATAAACCATAATATATATTATCCATTTTAGTTAGTTACTATCCATTCTGATATTCTGTAATTCATTCTGTAATTTACTGCAATTTATTGTGATAATCAATGCATCATATCATATAATCATCATATAACTCATAATATCATCACATACATATATTCATGTTCATTTCCTAGCTAACCCATACATACCCCATGGAGCAGCTAGATTATGAACATCAAAATAATAATACAGAGTCATAATATATACATCAGAACAACTAGTAGAAATCCTTAGATGATAGACGATAGGATTCTGCAATCTACTCCTCTCCTGAAATGGGTAAACAAAGAAAAGGTGAGTATATAAGATACTCAATGAATCTATATGCATCAACAAATAAACAGTAGGTAATGATGGAGTAATGGTGCGAATAGGTCAAGATACAATATCTAGAATCAGTAATAGGTTACAGTATAGCCAAAGAACAAAGCATAAGCTCAATATCATATGGAAAGACAGATAAAGGGATGGACTGTAAAAAAAATCATACAATCTCTAGTAGAATCAGTATGGACTATATGCGAACATACAGTCTCCAGTAGCATATCAGTATCAATGAGCATAAGACTGATAAGGTCTTATGGCTAGGACCATAACTCCTCCTAGCTAGGGCACCAATAATATAATGCGCAGATCGCCTGCAGTATTTTCCCACTATCCTGTCGGATCGGTAGCTCTGTCAAGCCACATTAGGATCAATAAGAGGAAACAACATATCAATGGATACCATTATGCAACAATGGCATCCTCCATATCAATAAGCTCAATATCAATCAATCAATTATCAATAGGATCCATGGCATTGTAATAGGTGACATACAAACAATGGTAAGTGGTTTGGTAA
>CANXYC013205977.1:0-12727 GCA_948193065.1 Aleurites moluccanus
GTCTATACAAAGTTAATATAATTGAAATGTTGTTAGCATGCCTCCAATCTTAACATGATTTGGAGTTTTATTTTATCAATTCTTAAAACAAGTCTTTATTTGGTTACTGCTTTTAGGGACCATAGGTAAACAAAAAAGTCAAGAATATCTGCCTTTTTTTTTTTGGGATGAAACTATGTATTTTACTTGGATTTCTTTAGTTGGAAAGCATTATTTTAACAAACAAGATCTCTGTCTCATTACACATAATAATGACAATTGAGCTGAAAAATCAGCACATAAATAAAAATAATTAATTAGGATTTGGCTTTAATTAGATGCTAATTTTTCTTAACATAATAATGGAAATATAAAATGGTATGATTTAGTTGTCAATTATGGATGGTGGTAGATGCAATTAAGTTGTCAATTTGTTATTAAATTAGTGGTGAAGCAGCATTGACAATGACAATTCCACATATTTTCTGCTTTTCAATTCAATTATTATGCATCACCAATACCAAATATCAATTATTTTTTTAGTGGACCAAATATTTAATCATTGCTATTATTATATTTAATTTTTTTTGGTTAAAAAAATGTTAAATAAGGCAATTTATGTGGAAAATAATTAATTATATTTATTCCATATCAAAATTAGTGTACATAAAAGCATGCATTAAGGTAATCCTTCATTTATATTAATTTGATTAATTGACAATTAGAGTATGTTTGATATTAAAAAAAAAATTATATAATATAATTCAAAAATACTATTAATAAAAAAAAAATTGAAATTATTTATTAAGAATGAGTGTCTATTTATTAAAATTAGTATCTATTTCGATAAATGATTAAAAATAAATATTTAAAATATAAATTATTAAAATTAAAATTAATTAAATAATTTAGTGTGAATTTAAAATTATAATTAAAAATTAATATCTTATCCTTAAATTACAAACCTTAATGGCAATTATTAAATTAAACAACTAATCATTTATTTGAGCTTTCATGAATCCATATAATTAAATTTTTAGGATTTTGTGATCGCTATTATCAGTATGAATTTTTTTCTTTATTTTATTTTTTTATATGGCATATATATATTTTTTTAAAATATTTTAATAATTAATATTTTTTATAAATAATATAATATATAAAAAGAGATATGAACAGAAAATAAAATACACAATAAAATAATATATAATAAAATAAAAGATTTAAATAGTGGCAATTATAATTATAAATTTTATTTTAAAAATTAATTCTTAAAAAAAAAAATCAATTTCCAAATAATAAATTTCTTAATTAAAATTACAAAACACCAAAAGACGGATCTTTAATGGAATGTGAATTACATTAGGTAATAGATATAATTCTAGCAGGCGGCCGTACGGTTTTCCTGGGATTGTAACGGCCTTCATTATAGCCTAATTTCCCGTTCTACGCGGACCATAAAAAATTTTCTTTTTAAATTATTATTAATTAATTATTTTCTTTTTTTTCCCCAATAAAAATAAAACTAATTTTCTCTCTAATCCTTAATTTAGGGAATAAAGTAGAAAAAGACGGAACTCAAATCCCACATTTAAATATAACCTAATATAAACCTCGCGCACGAAAAGGAGAAAAAAAAAAAAAGAAACACAGAAATTAGAACGAATTTTTATTTTTTATTTAAAAAAACAACAACAGAGAGGCTATCAAAAACGGGAAACGCAAAACAAGTGGAGATAAATCGAAAGGAAAGGAAGGAGAATTTAGAGAAATAATCCACTCAATAACAAATCCTAGACTTCATCGATCTGTTTGTTCTTTTCAGGTTCGTTCGTTTTCTTCAGATATGTTTTTTTTTTGGAGTTTTTGATTGTAATGGAGGTTCAATGCTATTCCAATTTTCAATATTTCATTTCTTTTTTTGGTGGGTTTTTTATTTTATTTGGTGGGTTTAAGAGTGTTTATTGATATGTTTGTCTTTGGTTTGGTTTTGGTGGGTGCTATTTGATTTTGAGAGATCTAAAAAGTGTTTTTTTTTTTCTTTTGGTTTTTGATTTTTTTTTCCTGTTTCTTATTCTTGGGTATTAAAAATTTCAATCAATTATTTTTCTTTTGTTATTTGGAGGTTGAATTTTTAATTGGGTTTTGATTTCAATGGAATATGAATTTATGTCAGTGTCATTTCTGTTTTCAGTGTTCTTATTTTTTTTTTTTAGGTAGGGAGCGTTTGGGTTTGCTGGATGTTATGCATGTGATGTAAAAATTATAACTTGGATCCTTAATGATATGATTCTCAATTTTATTCATTTTTACCCCAAGGTCCTTTTGGCTGATAAATTCATGTAAGAAGTTTCAGACGTATGATTTAGATATTTATTTATTTCTTTTGGATTGTTGTATATTGGGTGAATTTTTTTTTTTTTTGTATTACATGGCACTTGGTTTTCATTGTAGAAGGCATAAGATCAGCAATTCGTGATTCATGTTCTGATTTTTACTACATTTTGATATCTAAAATTAATTTTTCAATTTATTTGCTGTTTTTTCTTGATAGTTTGAATGAGATAGGAAAATCTATGATTATCTGGCTTCACATTACAAGAAATGATGGTGGCAATAATTGATGTGCAATTATTTTTCCGAGTAATGCATTTTTTGGATACTTCAGCACGAGCCTTCATTTGCTTTTGTTTATCAATCCATTTTGTCAAGCCGCAACAATTGATTTTCCTTTTGTTTGTTTTAGGAACATCATCTTTTCATCATTCAGAAATATGTCTCCAGCATCAAAGTCCAAGACTAAGTCCAAGGATAAGGCCTCTGCAAGGGCTGCCAAAGAACAGAAGGCATCTATCAAGCCTTCTGGATCTACCAATACTGCTAGTGCTAGTCCAGCAAGTGCCTATAATCCGACTTCTGGGACATTTCATGCCTTGGATATAACGTCAGCTGCCTCTTCCCCACCTTTCCATGAAAATGGTCGTTTCAGAAACATAGATGACACAGATGAGCATTCCAGTAGCCCGCATGGAACTGTATCTGAATATGATTCAGTTTCAAACAATGGGAGTTGTTCTGGTGAGTCGGAAGATCCAAAGGACAAAATCAATTCGACTCGGCAGGAAACTGTACCTGTTTTAGACAATGACAGGAGAGAGAAGATTCGTCTAAAGAATGAGAAGAAACACCAGCGTCAGAAAGAGAGGCGGGCACAAGAGTTGCATGAGCGCTGTAGTGGTTATTTGATGTCAAGAAAACTAGAATCCCTTTCAGAGCAGCTAGTGTCAATGGGGTTTTCGCATGAGCGGGCAATGTTGGCTCTTGTGTTAAATGAGGGCAGGGTGGAAGAATCAGTGAACTGGCTTTTTGAGGGGAATGAAGAGGAAGCTTGCAATAAGGACAGTAAATTTGAAAGCAGTGGTAACTTAAAAATTGATATTAGTGAGGAGCTTGCTCAGATATCAGCATTGGAGGTGAGGTACAAATGCTCGATGCAGGAGGTTGAAAGAGCAGTTGTTTCTTGTGAAGGTGATCTTTTGCAGGCGGAAGATATCTTACAATCACAAAAGCAGGAACTACCTGCCACTCCACCAACTCCTGATGCCAATGATCTGAAAAGAACACAAGAAAAGCCCATTTCATCAGCTTCAATTACAATACAACAGAGAAGAAATGAGTGGGATTTTAACTACAGCAAAGCAGCAATTGCAGTGCCATTGTATCCAGAACCTGGTAATAGAAACATACAGCCTCTGAATCAGTCCATGTCACTGGCTGACAAGAGGCGGGCCACAACAGGATCTAGCCCTTCTTTCTCGTTAGGTATGGTATCCCCTGTACAAGCGACACCATCGTCAGCAAAATTAGAGGTCCGGCTTGGTGTTTCTGGAAATGAAGGGAAAAATCGTCAAAATTTACTGAGAGAACCAGTAGTTATGATGCAACGTCCCCAATCCATAAATGCCAAGCAAAATCAAGTTCCTAGCATAAGCGCCTCACCTTCTGTAACAGCTGGATGGTATTCAAATAATGTAACAGGTGCTGAAAATGTGAGGTCTTTAATTCCAAACCAGAGTGCTGGAAGCCTTGGTTTGGTAAATCAGACTTCAGAGCAATTCTACCATCCAGCTTCATATAAAGAAAGTCCATACCTGTTTAATGGACCAGTAGAGTCCACATCAGCAGGATTGGGAGGTTCATTGAGCACTATGGGTAAATCTCCAGCTCATGCAGTTCCTTATGAACCACAGGGTTCATATGGTGCAGTAAGTGCATCTTCACCTTCACTTGCTGCTTCCTCACCCCTTGGTTTTGCTGCTCCCTCATCCCTTGGTCTATTTTCTGGTTGGGGCTCAGCAGGAACTTTAGGCTCATCGCATGTGGATTGGAATACAGGAGTGATGCCAGAGTTTGACTATACTAGTATAGATTGGACTTTGGACGCAAATCTGTTGTCTTCCAAGCCAAGTGGATTGTGGTTGGGGCTTTCGTCATTGTTGAGGAACACTTCTGGCACAAGAATGAATGGTATGAATAGTTCCTGCATATCAGGGTTACGTGACGGTGGGGCAACTAAAGAAACGTCATCTTCTGCTGTTTTGCATGAGTGGACGTCTCCTTTTGCTGGGAAGGACATATTCAGTTTACCTAGGCAGTTTGTTACTTCTCCATCTCCTTAGATAGGGAGAACGAAATGGAGGCAGTGAGGCTGGTTTAGTGGGTGTTTGGATCATTTTTATTTCTGGTTTTTCAATCGTAAATGCATCTACTAGTTTCTGGCTTTTATGCTTTCCCTTTTCTTTCATTTCCTTTTCAGTTTTTGTGCATGTTTGTTGCGTTTTGGACTTCCAGGCGTCTAAAGTAAAACTCAGGAAGCAAATGCATGATCCGATCCTGTATGCCATTCCAATGAGTGGTATACAATTATGGAAAACGTGAATTATAGGCTTTTCTTGTAACTGAATGACATCTAAATAAATTACAGAAAAATGAAGGATATAGATATAAGTCTAGTTTGGCATAATTTATGAAAATAATTTTTCATATAAAAAAATTTTATTCCTAAAAGTGTTAATTTAAAAAAAAATTAACTGGATATTTATATTTAGTAATATATAATATAAAAACTGTTTATAAACTCATAAAGATATTTTTTATCTACTAATTTTAAAATCAGCTTGAAAAGTTTCAATTTGTAATTTATTCAAATAGTTGAATTTTAACTATTCAGATAATTATTTTTATTAATTTTGATATTTATCAAATACTATAAATTTGAGTCTCAAAAAGACTTTTTTTTTTTTCTTTTCATAAGCTGTGTCAAACGGGCACATAGTTTAATTACACAATTACACAATGGCTAATTAAAATCTAAAGACAATTATCCAGTTTGACAAACCACATATGCAAATTCTGAAATGCTAATGTACATATATAAAATCTAGTGCTGTTGATGATAATCAGCGACCAGCTTCACTCCCCTTTTCAGATCCTTACAATGTCTCAAATAAGGCAAAAGAGTACCAGCATCAATCTTTACCTTTGCTTGGCAATCATAAGTTTTAGGAACGTGAAAGCAAGGCTCCATAGACAAGTCTCTTCCACAAGGTGGATTTGGTATTTTCTTACCATCTGTCTTGTAAAGAATCCATGGTTTTAAACCTCCTAAACCTTGAGCAACATACCCAAAAGTAGACCGACCACTAGTCACCAACACATCACTCAAACTCAAGAGGTACATTTCAGCCCACGCCTTCATATTATGCATATTATCCCCAAAATGTTGATATTCTTCATGACTTGCCTGGTAAACTCCAATTACTTCGCCTGTCACTGTTGCTCTACTCCAATACATATTACTTAAATTTCCATAAAACTCTGAATGTAAACATGTTACTAAAACAGCTTTTGACGTCTTATTCTTGGATTTGGAAGCTAATACATATTTCTTTGTTTCTACTTCTGGTAGGATCTTTTCTTTAAGGGTACATGCTAATAATTGATCCATGATAATCTGAAATTTAGCAGTTTTAGCATTGAATACTCTAAGTTGGAGGCCAACCCTTTTATCTGCCTTAGCTAAGTATGCATCATAGAACCTTGTAATTAGACCCCATGCCTCATTTGAAGGATTGAAAAGATAATGGCTCAAGTGATAAAACATAGTATCCTTCTCGGGAAACAATTTACTTACCTCTTCCTTGTAAGATTGGCTCAGGAAAAAATCAGGAGAATAGTATTGGTCTGAAATCAGAAGCAACCAATTCACTTTTCTGAGAAGTGCTTCAGTCATATCACAGTAAAACAGCTTCTTATCAAGATCATAATCACTATGATCTAGGTTAAGATAAAGATGCGAAGGCAATGACTCCAATGACATGTTTATGATGCCAGTTTTTAACATGCTTCCAAAACTATGAGCGTGCCTCATTTCCAGGACTCCAAATTGCC
This sequence comes from Aleurites moluccanus, assembly GCA_948193065.1. Lineage (NCBI taxonomy): Eukaryota > Viridiplantae > Streptophyta > Magnoliopsida > Malpighiales > Euphorbiaceae > Aleurites > Aleurites moluccanus. The sequence goes on from CANXYC013205977.1 coordinate 6,430, forward strand.
GCTTCAGAGGAAAGTTCCGAGGCAATATCCATGTTGTATTGGGAAATGGTTCGCAGAAGAGATCAGCCATGTCGGTTCCATGATCAACAAGTAGTACTCTTTTAGAGAGAAGAGCATAAAGAAATGTTGCAGCCATGCTTACTATTCTGTTCCCCAAACCATTTGCAGGTAACCAAACAACGTATTTACACCCATTAGTACTCTTTCTGCTTGTGTCATTAGCTTCTAGTTTTTTCACCTTTCTGTTATAGGCTTTTGTATAAGGTCCACAACGCTTATGAAGATGTTCGTACTCACGAAGTTGTGAAAGGAAATAAGGAGAAGGCTTATGGTTCGAAGAAGTTTTTCGATATAGGATAGATTCAATCCTACTCAAACAGGATCTTTCATCTAATCCTGGGGGGTGAAGTCCTTCAAGAAATTTGTTATCATTAGATATTTTAATATACTCATTTCTCGAACTTGATTCATTACCAATTCCAGGATTTGTAGTTCCATTTAGCAGTTTGACATCAGGTTTTCTTTTGCTGGTAGGTTCAGAGGAAACATTTCTTGAACCTGATCCTTGTCCAATTCCAGGATCTGCAGTTCCATTTACCAGTTTGACATCAGGTTTTCTATTGCTGGAAGGTTCAGAGGAAACATTTCTTGGATCTGATTCTTGTCCAATTCCAGGATCCAAAGAATTGTGTTCTGCACAATAGGGATTATAAAGAAAAGGAGAAAGAAAAACAATCAAATGGATTATAAAGAAATGAAAATTGAGCTTTATCAAGAAAATTGGTTTGGCTTACCAACTCCTGAAGATGTAGCATTTTGAGCATTTGAGACAAAGACTTGACGAAGCTCAAATGTTGAATTTCGATAAATCAACGACCCCATGAAAAATACAGGCAAACCTATGAAGCAGACAACAAAGACTGCTGAGAATTTCTTGGAATCAAACCCCAACTTTTCTTTGGTAACCTTTTCCATGGTTCCTATATTTTACCTAAAAACATCAAGATGCATACAAATTAAGCCTTAGAAGCTTTAAATAACTTGCAAATTCGAATAAAAAAAAATTGTTCAAGTCAAGCGGAACTCCCTCTTACTAACCGATAGGTTTACCAGACTAGAGAGGAAGGTGGTGGTGTACACGTCCTCAAGGGCCCTTCATCATAGTAAGATAAGATAGGAATCCTTATTGATTGAGAAAAATAAAAACAGAAAAGCATAAAATAATATTACAATTCAATAAAAATTTATAGAAAAGATGCATAATTTTAGTGTATGAATTATGTATATTAGCTACACATACCATGAAGAGAGAAAACTCAATTTCACAACAACTTCTTGAACTTAGGATTATGTAATAACTTGCTTGCTTTTTCTTAAAACTTAATTTGAATTCTCTTTCATATGATAAACTGTGAAAAGCTGTAAAGCCATTATAAATGGAAAGGAATCGTATTCTCTATATAATACATTTTCTTAATAAATTTCAATTTCACTAAATATAGCAAATTAGGAAGCTCATGAAACATTTCCTTATTAAACATTTAACCTAATATAAATAAAGAGGTGATGAAGAAAAAAAATTTCCCAGAAAATGAGATTAATACGTAATCCCCACATCCATATTTAGTTCTTCCTGCATTGTATATTTTTTCTTTATTCAATAATTTATATTCTTAAACTCTTCAAATTATTATTTTTCATTTCAAAGTTCTCTTATATTTTGTTTCAAAACAAAATTTTGTTTTTAAAAGATTTTAAAATTTATACATTTGCATTAGGATTTTAAACATTTACAGCCCATGGCATTTCCATCCATATATATATTAAAAGAAAATGCAAAAAAGAAAGTGTGAGAGCATTTGAATTAACAAGTGGATTAAGCTGTAAATGACTCTGAAACACTTTTTGGGAAAGTTATATTTCAACTTTTTGGGAAAGTTATATGCCAAAAAGTAAATGACTCTGTTTGGCATTAAGTTTAAATTTGCTTTTTAAAATTATATTTCAACTTTCTATTTAATTTTTAAATTTTTTTAATTAATTTTAATAAAATATGGTTTCAAAACCATGATTTACTAAATTCTAAATATTCCAAATACAATTTATCAAAAACTATATATTTAATCATAAAGACAAACATATATTACAAAACCGTACAAACACCAAGTTTTATTATTTTATTTTAAGACTGAAATATTTATTTTTTATAATTTTATAGATAAAATATTTATTTATATTGAGTGTATATACCAATGAATGTAAATATGATACGCAATGAAATAATTGAAACTTGATTTTAATGTAATTATGGTAAACATAACTGATATGCACAAAATAGAATTTTCATGGAACATCACTAGAAATTTAGTTACAAAATGTTCACTAAATTGAACAAAATTCTCCAATAATTTCCATCAAAGAGGCATAGACAGAAATTTTCTCCTCATTAATATACAATATTTATGTATGAAACTTGCATGGAAATCAAATTATCATTACATCGATCAATTCTCAAGATTTTACATGTCAAAATAGTAAAGGAATATGAATTTTTAGTAAATTTTTATTCTGATTTTGATAATAATTAAGGAACACATCCACGAAAAAACAAAAGAGAAAGTTAAGTTGCAGAAAGAGAGAAAAATTAAGAGAAGAAAAAGAAGCCATAACGTACCTCAAAATCTAAAGATGACAAGAAAATGAAGAGTTAATTTGGCTAGCCTTTTAATTTCCTTCTTTCTTCAATAAAAATGCAATTAGTCTCTTGTATCATTCTTGCATGGATTTTGATCTTTTACAGTGACCAATCCAAGTAATCAAAGTAGAATCGTCTATTCAGACAATTAACAGGTATGAGATTTACTACGATTATTTACGTTTCTTTTACTGTTTTATAAAAATCAATAAATCAACCCTTTGTTTGGGTTTACGTAGAAACTAGAACGACCTGTCGTCCTCCAGAAACGACTAAGTTCCAGTTTTTAGATAATTTTGCGCACTTGTATGTTATTTTTTTATTTAATAATTAATTATTTTTCAGTGAAGTCCACATGCCTATGGAATAAAACAAAAAATTATCATTGTTTGAAAATTAAACTATTTTAATTGGATTATCATTGTCTGAAAATTAAACTCTGATCCTTCTCCAAATTATTGAAAAATAATACCCTTTAATTTGTAATAGCAGTCCTTTTCTATATTGTTTATAAAAAAAAAAAAAAAAAAAAAAAAAAAAGATGATAGCCTGATCTACATGAAGGCTTTCAAAATTGTGACTATGTTGAAAAGAGATGGAGAAAGGCTTACGGGGTTAAAGTTTTGTGATATGTGAAAGACTGATACCCTGCTCTCAGTGGGATCCTTCATCAAATCCTGAAGCCTCAAGTCCATTAAGCAGTTTGTCTTTAGACATGATGGTAGCCTGGAAGGAATTGTTTTCAGGTCTGCAGGATTGAAAGAAATGAAAAAGGCACAAGTAAACAAGTTAAGAATAGCACTTATTCAAGGTAAATCAATACCATGAAACATTCTCTTTGAAGTAGAGATGTGATTACCAATGGTGTAGTTTAGGCCACCAAATCTAAATTTCCCCCAGTTTGTAGTAAATGAACTGAGAGCTATACAAAAGAAAGTAATAAAGAAGACTAGGAATGTAAAAGGAGAGACAGAAAACTTGAGATGAAAAAACACTAACAAGCTATATAGAATAACACATGAGAATAAACAAAGAATGTTACCATTTGATAACAACTATTTCATTAATAATGTATTAAGAGTAACTCATTACAAACCTTAGCAGCAAATATACATGACAAAAATCTGTGGTAACATACATGTATATAAAGAGAGACAGGGAGAGCCTTGGACTTCACTTTGCCATTGTCTTCTAGGCACACAGTAATTTCTGGATGCATGCAGTCCCAACAAGCTGAGAGTCCGAGCTAACTAGGCCGCAAATTCACTGTATTCCAATTTATAACTTTTACCACTAGGCAACCCTCAGCAAGCTAAAAAAGTAAAGTAAGGATAACTGATTCCAAGAAATACTATTACAATTTTTTACGATCATTTACTAGCTTCACTCCGAACTCTCTATCCTCACATTTCCTTATATGAGGAACAAGGGCACCAGCATCAAGTTTGTTGTTTGACTTGCAATCATAGCTGAAAGGATAATGGAAACAAGGCTCCATAGAAATGGCTCGTTTACAAGAGAGGTACATCCCATGCCCTGGCTTATCCAAAATCCATGGTTTCAAACCTCCAAGACCTTGAGCTACATAGCCAAAGGTTGACCAAGCACTAGTCACCAACACGTCACACAAACTTAGGAGATAAATTTCAGCCCATGCCTTCATATTATGTATATTATCTCCACGGTGTTGATAACCTTCTTGGCTTGGCTGGTAAACCCCAATGACTTCCCCTGTCAAAGCTGGTTCAGACATATACATCTTACTTAAATTCCTGTAGAAATCGGAATATAAAGATGCTATTAGAATAACTTTTGATGATTTCCGATTCTTAGTAGAGGAGGATACAGATTTTCTAGTTTCTACTTCAGGCAGGAGCTTGTTCTTTAGAGCACAAGCACATATTTGATCCATAACAGTTTGTAATTGGGCAGCATTAGCACGGAACAATCTTATTTGGAGGCCAATTCTTTCGTCTGCCTTGGCTAACTTTTCATCATAGAACCTGGAAATTAGCTGCCTCCATACCGTATTTGAAGGATTGAAAAGATATCGACCCAAGTGATGGAAAACAGTGTCTTTTTTAGGGAACATTTCAGTTACCACTTTCTTGAAGGATGGAATCAAGAAGAGAGAAGGGACAAAATATTGCTCTGATATCAGAATCAACCAAGGGACTTTTCGGAGAAGAGCTTGGCTTTGATCGCAGTAAAAAAGTTTTTTATCAAGATCATGCTCACGTTTTCTGATAGAAAGATATAGATATGGCGTCGACTCTGTTGAGATGTTCATGCTACCCTTTTCTAGCATGCCTCCCAAACTATGAGCATATCTCAGTTCAGATTTACGAAATTGATTCCTAAGGGGAAAGTCCACAGGCAATAACCATGATGTATTTGGAAATGGCTCGCAAAAGAGATCAGCCATGTCAGTCTCATGATCAACGAGTAGGACTCGGTTAGTGAGAACAGCATAAAAAAATGATGAAACCATGCTTACAATCCTGTTTCCCAAGCCATTAACAGGTCTCCAGATAATGTATTTACACTCTGTGGTACTGCCTATGTGGCTAGATTTTAGTATCTTTAAGGTTCTTTTGTAGGATTTGGTACGAGGTCCACAGCGTTTGTGAAGACTTTCATAATTACGCAGTTTTGAAAGGAGAAAGGGAGAGGGTTTATTGGGTGAAATTCTACGATAAAGGACAGACTGGTACCGGCTTAAGCAGGATCTGTCATCAAATCCAAGAGGGATTAGTCCATCAAGCAATTTATCATTAGCAATGCTGGCAGATTGAGAGGGATTATCTCTGGAACCTGATCTTTCACCAAATGTCTGAGCCACTGTTTCATTTAGCAAATTGTCATTGAGCGTGCTGGTTGACTGGAAGGACTCATTTTCTGGAACTGTAAATTTGGGAGATGATTAACCACATATTAGTAAATAAAGAATAGAATCCTCTGTACCATCCTATTGAATTCACAAGATCATAGTTAATCAATTTATATTTGTATTGTGATGAATCCTATGTATTTCACGAGATTGAAACTAATTTCATTATTGTTTAAAGAAAGTGGATTCATCTCTTGCACCTGATCCTCCCCCGAATCTTGAAGCTAGAGTTCCATTAAACTGTTTTTCATCTGGGATGCTGGTATGCTGAGAGGACTCATAATCTAAATCAGAAAATTAGGGAAAAATGAAAAGTTCAAATTAGTGAATAAAGAACAGTATGGCACTTCATCATCCAATTGAGGTGTTATGATATGACCTTTGAAATGCAGTTGTCTTTGTCATAAGGAGTTTTCGAAGTTGTTTATAAACTTAAAACTAAAATGGATTCATTTCTCAAACCTGATATTTGGCCAAATCTAGGAACTAGAGTTTCATTAGAAGTTTGCTTTGGTTGAGAGGACTCATATTTTGGTTCTTAAAATTTGGGTGAAAAATCACAAATTAGTAAATAAAGAACAACATGTGATGAGACTACCACCCGAAGATATTATAGTTGTACTGTGGTGATCTAATGTAGTTAATGACTGGAAACTAATTTATTTAGTATTTAACGTAAACGTGTTTATTTCTTGATGAATCCTATGTATTGT
>CANXYC013206659.1:0-18315 GCA_948193065.1 Aleurites moluccanus
CCCCCCCCCCCCCCCCCCCCCCCCCCCCCCCCCCCCCCCCCCCCCCCCCCCCCCCCCCCCCCCCCCCCCCCCCCCCCCCCCCCCCCCCCCCCGAGATGATCATTAAAGACCTCGAGCAATGAGGCAATCTAAACCAGTTAAGAGAGATGGATTTCTAAAGTCCTCCACAAGTAGAGCATATTATTATTCTCTATACGAGACATAATTTTCAGAGATCCTTATCAGGAAAACATATTATTATAGGCTATAAGTTCACATGCAGTGGCATTAAAGACTTGAGACCAGTAAAACTACACCCTTAGCCCACTCCTCAAAATCCTCAGATTGCACTAGGGAGTGAGGGCTGTTGATGAGGAATAAAATTAACCACCAATAAAATAGAAACACACATACATAAGGGCCCCACTTTTCTCTATAAATAGGGAACGAAATGATAGATTCTCTCATTCATTCAAACTCTGTCAAACTCTTTCTCTTTCTCAATATCTTAATATACTTCGTATACATTTTATTTTCCTTATTTCAATGATAAGTTTACTGACCTAAATATTGAAGTTTTCCCGTTGGGACAATCCGGTAGATCTTTGATCCGTTTTTCTTCAATTTCAGACCTCAAACTCAATATACAAGAGCATTACAATCCCATTTCAGGTATTTAATGAATTATTTCTCATCACCTACACAAGTATATAGACTAATTTCATATACGAAACTAATGATCAGTGAGATATTTTAATTAATATGACTATTTTATTTAATTTTTACTTAATAAAAGGAAAATATATATATATTTTTTTTACTTCATGTGTTTTTATTTCATAAAATTATTATATATTCTTAATTTTTTATTAAACTATTTCCAACTTATCAAGATAAATGTTAATATATTGAAACGTTTTTTCTTTCCACTTATTTTCGGAGTTAAGATTATGTTCAACTCATTTTAAATTTGAGAATGGAGTATAATTTTTGAAATAAAATTATATTTTTGGTTTGGTTTACAACCCTTTTAAAAATAATACAAATTTATCTCATTGGTTAAAGTCATACAACACAATGACACATTAGCCTAGCAATTAATAAAATAAATAAAAGCACCAAATTTCATAATACCATTAGATTTATTCATGAGTAGAGATCCACCGACAAAAAATCAGGCCTAGGCAAGAGATTTTTCTTTCAGGCTTTGCTTGGGTTGAGCCCGAGGGGTTGGGATTCAATGAATTCGGCCTAGCCGGTCCGGCTATTAGTTATCCTTCCCTCCTTTGTCTCATTTGTTAAATCTGCTCCACAAAAAGACATTAAACTTAGGAATATTCCTCTGTTTCGATCGGTTAGTGTTATTTTGGGTTCTTGCTCCTTCCTTAGATACATCAAAACAATTCAACTTTTCACTTCTTCAAACTCCAAAATCTATCAAGAAAGGCTATAGATCTATCTGATATCTGCTCAATTCTTTAATTAAAATCAATGATGGCGGCTCCTCAAGTTTTGCAGTTCGTAGAAGAAACTCTTCTTTCATCTCCTCTTTCTTGATCCTCCAAAAGGTAAATCCATTTTTATCTTAGAATTTTTTTTAACGTTAACAGTGAATTAAACTTGAATTTATTATTTAAATATTAATAAATTATGTGAATCGTAATTAAATTTATTATCGAAATACTATTTAATAAGAACGGATGTATATAAAATTTAAATGAATTTGGATATTTCAATAAAAAATTACATTAATTTATAAAAAAAATTTAATTAATCTATTTAAATTAAATTTTTACACATAAAATTTTTTCTATTCATTTAAATTTTTATACAGAAAAAATTATTTTATCTACTAAAATTAATTATATGATTTTATTCTTGCTATTAAATTATGTTTTAATATGCATTCAATATCTTAAAATTGTTATCTCTATTTGTATTAGTCTTGCAATAAAGGATTTTGTTTTCAATCTGGAAATACAATACTTTACAAATAAAGGAAATTGACGTTGTCATATATAAAATTCATAAAAAGTAAAAAAAAAAAAAATCAATTGGAGGTATAAAATTCCTTTCAAAATCCAAATTTCGTCCAACAGGCCTATTTGGCAATTTCTTTACACAAGGTCTAAAGAAAAAAAAAAAAAAAAAAGCTCTATTACTCTAAATCTTAGGGGCATTTTGGTCAAAATACGGAACTCGATTTTATCCTAAAGTTGCATTGAAAACGAAATGTATCCGACCGTCCCAAGGAAAAATGTCTGAACGAGTCTCCATTGTTTCTCTTGATCAAAAACAGCTTAATTCTTGCTTTCTCAAAACCTTCATAGAATCCCTCAAAATTTTCCTCAGAAACAAACGCATTTTTTTTTCATTATTTGCTTTCCTCGCACTTCCGCTTTCTCTTCTCCACTTTTCTCTTTCCCTCTCTTCTTACCCAATCAAATCCCAAATTCTCCACCTTGAATATCTCGCCACCCGTGCTCCGACCCGCTTCGAAGCTCGCCAAGTCTGGAAGGAATCTCGTGAAGTTGCTCTTTATCTACTCCACCTTAAGCTATTCTATTTCTTACCCTCCTACTTTCTCTCTCTCATCGCCGCCATAACCGTCGTTGTTACCACCGAATCCACCTACAATGGAAAACACACAAGTCTAAAATCTGCTTTCGCCGCCGTGAAATCCACGTGGAAGAGGCTGTTGGTTACTTCCATTTGCATCTACTTTATTCAGTTGTTGTACTCAAGTGTACCACACACTTTAGAGCTTGCAATTGGGAGTTCCAGTCCAAGATTGAGATTTGTGATATGGGTTCTTGGTTTGGGTGTAGAATTGTACATAATAGCGATTTCAGGAATGGGATTGGTGGTTTCGATTGTGGAGACGAGATTCGGGTGGGATGGAATTCGGGTCGGGTTGGATTTGATGGAAGGGAGGAGAATTTGTGGGTGGTTGTTGTGTAGTTTAACGGCTGTGGTGAGTGGTGGAATTGGGTGGAGAATGGAGGGTTTGATGGTGGTGAAGAGTGAAGATTTGGGGGAGGTGCCAAAATGGACGGTGAAGGAAGGGTGCGAGAAGCTGCTACTGGTTATTGTTTATGGGGTGGCGGTGGTTTGGGGTTTTGTGCTCGCTACTATTTTTTACTGTGACTGCAGAAAACGGCATGTCGTAAGAGGGGAGGAAGTAGAGCAACTGGAAATGGAGACCGTTGATTATTGACGTTCTTTTATAAGTGGTTTGGATTTGAATTAGTAAAATTGTGAGTTGAAAAGTTTAAAAAACATATATTTTTTAGTATTTATTTGTTGTAATAACAAATTAACAATAGCCCAAATGGGTAAAAGCTCAAATTTGAAAAAGTAAAAGAAGTTTGATGGATTGTATTAAAGAACTATTGGGAAATTTTGCTCTAGTTGAATGTTTTTTAATTCTTTTCTTCTGCTATGATCCTCAAATCAGTCATGGCCCAAAAAACCTTGACATTGAAAGATTTTGTATCAGAAACATTGAGCTCATGTAAAGGATTGCTTGTTACCTTTTGGTATACAACTCTTTTTGGTGTTTATTACATTTTTCTTGGACTAGCATTTCTATTCCCAGTAGAGCAAGTCAATAGGCATCCAACTTGTCTCTGTTTTTCCATCTATTTTGGCTTCACTTTTCTGCTATGCTCACTTGGTTACATACTTGTTCGTGGGTCTGTCTGAATTTGAAAAATATTAAAAATATTAAAATTTTCAAAATATTAAATCTTTCAAAATTTCGGTCCATTCTATCCACAATTTTCTTCATTAATTACTGTCTGTCCGGCCCGCGATCAGTTCTACTTGGCTGTAGTTTGGACCTTAGCACTTGTTGTTTCAGTTGCTGAATATAGATACGCAATTAAGGCAATAGGAACTAGGAAAGGCTGCAACAGATTGTTAATGGCATGGAGCTACAAGGGTTTCTACTAAATCTTATGTTTATATTCTTTCGTTGCCTTTCATGGTTCGATTTAGTTTCCTTGAAACAATCGTCAATGGTGATTAAACTAATAGCTGGATTGTCTGTGTTGAACTCTAGACGCCTGGTCAGGATGTGTTGTCTAATAGCATATACAGTATTCTATTGCTAGTGCAAGAAGATCCATGGAGAGGAGGTTGAATTGCGACTTCAAGGAAGCACAGAATGTAGTAATTTACCAGTAACAGGGCCTCTTATTGATGAGTATTAACATGATGCAAGAAAAATCACTATTGATGTTATTAAATCCTAACAAGTCTCCATGTATTGGAAAATTCTTAGCTATTATCTTTGTTAGGCTATTTTTTATACGTCAACCAATTATAGATTGGTATTTTACTCGTAACTATTTTTTTATACATCAAACTAATTATAGATTTGATATTTTAAATTTTTTTATCAATATATCATTGTTTTGTTTTATATAAAGATATTAATACACTTTTTATATTTATATATATCTTTTTATATTAGACATGATTAGAGACAGATCAATAATTAGGTAAGGGGCATATGACCCCTAAATTTTTTAATTTAAAATTATTATTTAATTTTTAAAAATTATAAAATTAAAAAAAGATTCTTTTATTTTAAAAAATTAATTTTTTAGTTCCTAATAAGCTATTATTTTATCCCATTCTTTTATTTTTTATTTTTTCCCTTTTAATTTTTAAATTTTTTTAAAATAAATTACTATTTAATTTCTGAAATTTATTAAAATTAATAAAATAACCATTTTATTTTAAAAAATTAATTATTTAGTTCCTAATAAAATATTATTTAATTTCATTTTCTTTCATTTTTTTCCCTTCATTTTTCTTTATTTTCTTTCCAATTTTCTTTATTTTTCTTTCTTTTTTTTCAATTTTCTTCTTTTTTTTAATGATATTATAATAACTTTAGATTATTTCTAATTAAAATATATCTTTGTATTAGTACTTTTATTATTTTTAAATTTTTAAATAAATTTATTTTATTATTATAATATTAATTCTTAAAATTTTTACGTCTTAAACTAGACGTGAGGAATGTTTTTTTCAAAAATTCTGCTTCCGCCCTTTTACATAGTGTATACACTAGGTATAACCGTCTTTCCTCGTATATTTGCCAATAAAAGATGTCAGTAATGTAACTGATTTAGTTTATATTAATCACATTTTATTTGTAATCTTGATGACAAATAAACATAATGATTATATTCAATACAATGTATATTAAAAAAATAAACCATTAGATGCAATAAAAATTCTTTTTTCCGATCAATTCGACTGCTTCAAGCAGAGCTTTCGCTTCTCCTACCAGAGCTTATGAGACTTTTTCCTATTCCTGTAAAACCAATTAGATCTCTTGAATTTCTACTGCAATTTCAGATTTGCAGATTGTGAATTAAAGTATCTCAAGTGTGGGCTCAAGCATTGCATGCTAGCGTGTTTCTACATGCTTATTTTGTGAGTACTGTATCAGATAAACTGAGGTACAGTAATATAGAAAATTGGGAATTCAAATATACAAATGCTCAGAAAGCATGAGGTGAATTGGCCAATTTCTTCTTTTCTATATATATAGTTTATTTGTTGAGATTTCAATCTAATTTTTGTAGTCTCTTGATTTTCAACTTAATTTTTGTAATATATTATGTCCCTTGGCATTTTTATATGTTAGGCTCTTTTCTTTAATATAATCCTTTTTTATAAATAAATAAATCATCATGGCAAAGAGTGCCTGACTTGATGTTAATTAATATTTGAGTACACAACCACTAACATATATGTATATATTTTAAATTAACCGTTATCTAATAATTATATTAAAATTCAATTAAAATTCAAATAAAATAAATTTATAAGAAATAAAATTTTTCAACACTTAATTTTTTTATTTATAATATTCGAATTCAAAATTTTACTTAACAAATATCCAACTTCTAAATACTTGAACCGATGGATCTTGCAACCGCTAACATATATCGGGCAAATTAAAATTCAATGATGGTATTTTCAACTTCTAACTTTTAAACTTTATTGTTAAAAGTTTATTCTAACTAAAAGTTACAGTCTATATATATATATTCTTATAATTATATACATAAAAAATTTACTAATAAAAACTAAATATTGGTAATTGTTCTTATTTATATATGTTTTATATGTGTAACGCTAAAATTATAAATTTCACATAATATGTAATATTTGTCATATAAAACATAAAGTAATATTTTTCATTATTTTATTATCTTAATTACAATTTAAGTCATTGAATTATCAAAATTTTTAAAATTAATTTAAACTCTTTTTTATCAACAGCTAATTGCTCACAATTTATCGTCACCGTTAATTTTTTTTTTTAAATTAATTACGTTATAGTAATTAACAAATTTTTCTACTGAAAACTCTAAAATGACTTGATCATTATGCGTCAATCTTTTATGCTTTTTTTTTAGTTTAATTGACTATTATTATGGAAGTAATTATACACACTTTAGAAAATTTAAATGCATTAATTATATTTCAATTTATTTATTTATTTATTTATTTCACTTGATGGATGAGTATACTACTTGTACATATCTACTCACCATATTTGGTTGCCTATTTTAAATATGATTATGATTGACCATAAATATTATTTCCTCCCATCCTCAAGTTATTGATTTCTTTTGCCAACAACATCTCAATTTGAAAGTCAAAAAGGTACACTGTCTTGCCAACAACATCTCAATTTGAAAGTCAAAAAGGTACACTGTCTTACTGTGGGATTCAAATTAGGGAGTCATTCTCACTCTCACCAATTCAAAGTTGATTATATGGGTATGGGGCCATTTTAATTTGTGTGGGATCACATGACCCACTCAAGATTTTATTTTATTTAGAATTTATATATCTATTAATTATTATATTCACAACGACTTTTCTCATCTTGGAAGAATCTTATCTTAGACACTGCGTAATGCAATTGGTTTTATTTTTCTTCCCTAAAAAATGAGAGAAAAAAAAAGAGACCAATTCATTTCTCAAAGAAAAAACAGAAGACTAATTCAGAGAATACAGTATAAGCATTCATATAAATTAATAGGGCATAAGCTTATGCTAGCTCATTCCATATCAAATCAAATAAAACATCAATCCAAATAATATTTCAATGGAGTTGTATATGTTTTTAGGGTTTATGGGAACTCTAAGAGAAACCCAAAAACTCTTCTGCAAAAATGGGAAGCTAATGGTCTCCATTACCTTACTCACACTTCTTCTTAATTCCCTCCTCTATTTGTTCAACATCCTCATGATCAAACCATTGATGAAAAACTTTCTTAATGAGGAAAATCTAATTCTCACTTCAACTCCTGGTAACCCTGAATTTGCTAATATTCTCATCAATTTGCAAAAAGATTTAGGAATTTTTGCTGGAATGGAATGGACTTATCTTCTTATCAATTCCATCATTTCTTTATTCCTATCAACTATCACAATCTTTGCATCAGCCATAACCCACGAAGGAAAAGATTTTATAACCATCCAAACTTTGTTATTAGGGTCGATGAGGTTATGGAAAAGGCCTTTAATTACTTGGTTTTATACAACTCTTTTAGGTCTAGGTTACATTTTCATTTTCGTGATAAGTATATTTCCTTTCTCACTAATACTCCAAAGTAATACTACAATTACATTTCATGTTTTCTTGATAGTAGTTTCTATTCCTGCGTCACTTTTATATGTTCAAATTAGTATTATTTGGACATTAGCTCTTGTTATTTCAATTCTTGAAGATATTAATGGAATTGAGGCACTTGGGAAGGCTGCAAAAATTGTCAAGGGAATGAAGATACATGGGTTTCTTCTAAATCTTGTGTTCACTATAATAATTTCTGTTTTGGTTCAAGGTATAAGGTTGATTGGTATTCAAAAGCCTATGGCAGCTAATTTGATTATTGGGTTTCTTGTGATTTGTATTATCTGCCTTGTTAAGATGGTTTGGGTGATGGCATATACCCTCTTTTACTACCAATGTAAGAAGATTCATGGAGAAGAAGTTGAATTACAAGCAGGTGTTGAATATACTAAAGTACCCACTAATGCTCCACTAATTGGTGAAAATATTGCTTGATGGAGGAGTAAATTGAATATTTTTTGTCTTTAATTGTAATTTTCATCTTAAACAGCTTGAATTGTATTTCTGTTTTATTGTATTGTATTCCATTACAAAAATGCCTTCATTAATTTTTTTTTTTCACTTTACTCCCAAGTTTTGAAATAGCAAGTCATATATTCTGTGCTTTTAATTAATGTTTTGCTGCAATTATAGTCAAACCATCTGAATTTATTTCTAATTACATGGAAAATTAATTACTATATACGGCATTTATAGAGAGATTTCCAATAACAAAAAAAAAGAAAAAAAAATTATTGATATTAAACTACTATTTTCTTTTTGTGTGTATTTAATCTTTCATTTATATATTAATTTTTTACATGCAATTAAAATAAAGTTACGTTAGGTGTCATTGGCCAAGAGCCCAAAAGATGAGTGTCCGTACTATTAAATAAAACAATACCATTACATGGGTTGCTTCTGACCAAGTCTTACTTATTGTTAATAAATTATTGTTTATTTAATTATCTTTTACCGAGTCCTTAGTGTATGTTATGCTTTTCCTAGTTTATAGAGATTATGAGTTAGTGGATTTGTTGTTTAATGTTGGCAGTAGAAGTAGGAAAACCCTTTAAATTATTAGCCTATATAAAGGCAATTATGTGCATCTAATAAAGCATCCAGATAGCATTTTTCTCTTCTATTGCTTATTCTCTCTTTTAGTTAATAATTTTTCTTCAGTTCCTTGTTTTGAGTTGTTATTAAAACCATTCTTGTTGCTTGTTTATTCAACAATCTGGTATCAAAGATTAATATTCTGGGCATTTGGTGAGTATCTCTATTGCCAAGATGAGTGATTTTCAAATCATTGGTAGAATTAAGAAGCTCAACAACCAGAACTACAACTCTTGGTCTACCTGCATAATGTCTTACATGCAAGGTCAGGATTTGTGGGAGGTTGTAAATGGAAATGAAGTGAGACAACCAGAGGCTGAAGATGCGAATGGAATATTGCGAAAATGGAAGATTAAAAAGGGCATAGTCATGTTCGTTTTGAAGACAACAGTAGAAGAGGATGTGCTGGAGCATATCCGGGATGCAAAAACTCCCAAAGAAGCTTGGGATACATTTGCCAAGTTGTTCTCCAAGAAGAACGATGCGGAGCTCCAACTCTTAGAAAGTGAGTTATTGTCGATCGCGCAATGCGACATGACAGTCGCACAATACTTCCATAAAGTGAAGATGCTTTGCCGAGAAATTACCGAGTTGGATTCGGAGGCTCCTATTAGTGATACCAGAATGAAGCGGATCATCATCCATGGTTTGAAGCCAGAATTTAGGAGCTTTGTTGCTACCATACAAGGATGGCAAACACAACTGTCACTTGTAGAATTCAAAAATTTGCTAGCTGGTCAAGAAGCCTTAGGTAAGCAAATGGCAGGAGTCTCGTTGAAGAATGAAGAAGAGGCACTCTATGCCAACAAAGGCAGGTGGAATTCCAAGCAACATGCCATCGATAGATCCAAGAAGAATGATGATAAGGAGAGAAGTCATCAAGGCGAAGGAAGCGTTCGTGCAAGGAAAGGTGTTAAGAATTATGGTAATAAGAAAAAGTTTGAAGGAAAATGTTATAATTGCAACAAGAAGGGTCATACGGCAAAAGATTGCTGGTCAAAAAAGAAGGTCGTAGAGAGTAATGCTGCTACTTCCAAAAGTGAAGATGAATGGGATGTTGAAGCTCTCTTTGCTGCAGATGAAAAGGAGCTAGCCCTTACAGCAACAATATTCAATCAAATCGATTATGAGAATGATTGGATCGTTGACTTAGGTTGCTCAAACCATATGGCTGGTGATAAAGAGAAGTTGCAGAATTTGTCAGAGTACAAGGGACGTCGAATGGTGGTGATGGCAAATAACTTAAAGTTACCAATAGCTCACATCGATAATATGGTAGTCTCTCCTCAATGCAGTAGTATCGAGGTGCCACTCCAAAATGTTTGTCATGTCCCAGGTATGAGGAAAAATCTTCTCTCAGTAGCACAATTAACATCTTTTGGCCATTTTGTTCTATTTGGTCCATAAGATATGAAGATATACAGGAACCTTAAGATTACAGCAGAACCAATAATGAAGGGACAAAGGTTGGAGTCAGTCTATGTGATGTCTGCAGAAACTGCATATGTAAACAAGACAAGAAGGAACGAAACGGCAGACTTGTGGCACATGCGAACATGTCACGTTAGCTATTCCAAGCTAGATGTGATAATGAAAAAGTCAATGCTGAAGAGACTTCCACAACTTGAAGTAAGAACTGACATTGTATGTGCAGGCTGTCAGTATGGAAAAATGCACCAGTTGCCGTACGAAGAGTCCAAATTTAAAGCAAAGGAACCATTAGAGTTGATTCACTCTGATGTATTTAGACCAATCAAGCAAGTCTCCATTGGTGGAATGAAGTATATGGTGACTTTCATTGATGACTTCTTAAGGTATGTGTATGTTTATTTTATGACGGAAAAATTTGAAGTTTTTTCTCAATTTAAAGAGTTCAAGAAGACAGCAGAAGTAGAAGTTGAAAAAATAATACGTTGTCTATGCACTGACAACGGGGGAGAGTACACCTCAGACGCCTTCTTAGATTTCCTTCGAGATTTAAGAATAAGCCACCAGTTCACATGTGCCACTACTCCACAGCAAAACGGGGTCGCAGAAAGGAAGAATAGGCATCTGGCAGAAGTATGTCGAAGTATGCTTCATGCGAAGAATGTTCCTGGACGATTTTGGGAGAAAGCAATGAAGACGGCGGCTTTTGTGATCAATAGGCTTCCTCAGCAAAGGTTATGCTTTCTTTCACCTTTTGAAAAAATATGGAACATGAAGCCTACTGTTAGACATTTTTGAGTCTTTGGATGTGTATGCTATGTACTTGTACTTGACCACTTACGTAGCAAGATGGAGAAGAAGGTTGTTAGGTGTATCTTTGTAGGATACGACAGTAAAAGGAAAGGGTGGCGATGTAGTGATCCAATAATCAGAAAGTGCTACACATCTCGAAATGTGGTGTTTGATGAAGCTTCTTCATGGTGGTCCTCAAACAAGGAAGTATTACCAAACTCGGATGTTTGTAAAGAAGCTTTAGAAACTTCTCATTTTCAATTGAGTTCAGATGAAACAGAGGTTGTAGATGTTGAAGAAGAAATAGCTCAAAATCCTTTGCAAACTGGTGCATATCAAAGGCCAAGTAAAGAAGATGAGCCAAGTGGAGCAGAATCACCAACTCCACTCAGAAGATCAATAAGAGTCAAGAAGCCAAACCCAAAGTATGCCAATGTCGCCATAGTAGAAGAAGCAGATGCAAAAGAACCAGAGACATTTGAGGAAGCGTCTCAAAGTCCGGATGGGATTAAAGGTATGGAAGAAGAAATTGTTGCAGTAGAGCGAAACCAGACTTGGGAGCTCGTACCAAAGCCAAGAGATGTGAAGC
Organism: Aleurites moluccanus; assembly: GCA_948193065.1. Taxonomy (NCBI): domain Eukaryota; kingdom Viridiplantae; phylum Streptophyta; class Magnoliopsida; order Malpighiales; family Euphorbiaceae; genus Aleurites; species Aleurites moluccanus. Next base: position 11,553 of record CANXYC013206659.1, read on the forward strand.
CTATTTCTTGCAAATGGGTGTACAAGATAAAGCATCGCATAGATGGATCAATAGAGAGGCACAAGGCTCGTCTGGTCGCTCGGGGGTTCTCTCAACAATATGGGCTAGACTATGATGAAACATTTAGTCCAGTTGCAAAGCTTACAACCGTACGGGTCCTACTAGCACTTGCAGCTAGCAAAAATTGGAACTTGTGGCAAATGGACGTAAAAAATGCATTTTTACATGGGGAGTTAGATCGAGAGATTTACATGGACCAACCTATAGGATTTCATAATCGATATCATCCTGAGTATGTGTGTAATCTCCAAAAGGCCCTCTATGGGTTGAAACAAGCGCCAAGGGCTTGGTATGGTAAGATTGTTGAATTTCTTTCTCATAGTGGTTATTCAGTGACATCTGCAGACTCTAGCTTGTTTGTCAAAGCTAAAGAAGGGAAGCTGGCTATTTTGCTAGTATATGTAGATGATTTAATCATTTCAGGAGATTGGGAAGAAGAAATACTCCAAACCAAGGAGAATTTATTAGTTCGCTTCCAGATGAAAGAACTTGGACAACTCAAGCATTTTCTTGGTTTAGAGGTCGATTATACTCAGGAAGGAATATGTCTTCATCAACAAAAGTATTCCAAAGATTTGTTAAAGAAATTTGGAATGCTTAAATGCAAGCCAATCTCGACACCGATGGAGCCAAACACCAAAATCTGTGCTCATGAAGGGAATGATTTAGAAGACGCTACCATGTATCGGCAACTGGTGGGTAGTCTTATTTACTTAACTTTAACAAGACCATATATTTCTTTTTCAGTTGGTGTGATGAGTCACTACATGCAAAGTCCAAAGAAGCCACATTTGGAATCAGTTCATCGAATCCTGAGATATGTGAAGAGTACACTTAGCTATGGTATTATGTACAAGAAAGGTGGAGATTGCAAGTTAGTTGGCTATTGTGATGCTGACTATGCAGGTGATCAAGATACTCGACGTTCAACTACCGGGTATGTTTTTATGCTTGGGTCCGGAGCAATCTCTTGGTGTAGCAAACAACAATCAACAGTGTCTTTGTCAACCACAGAAGCAGAGTACCGAGCAGCAGCGGTGGCAGCTCAAGAAAGCACTTAGCTTGTGCAATGATTAAAAGACTTGCATCAGCCAATAGAATATGGTATCTCTTTGTACTGCGACAACTTGGCAGCAATACATTTGGCAGAGAATCTCGTTTTTCATGCACGAACTCAACATGTGGAGGTGCATTACCATTTTATCTGAGAGAAAATCTTGCAAGAAGAAATTGAGTTGGAGCATGTCAAAATAGAAAATCAAGCTGCAGATTTGTTTACAAAAAGCTTGAGCGGCTATAAGTTTGAAAGTTTCTGTTATCAGCTTGCTATAATGAAAAGAGTAGAAGATGGTGTTGAGAGGGAGTATTGAATAAAACAACACCAGTACATGGGTTGCTTCTGACCAAGTCTTGCTTATTGTTAATAAATTATTATTTATTTAATTATCTTTTACTGAGTCCTTAGTATTTGTTTTGCTTTTCCTAGTTTATAGAGATTATGGGTTAGTGGATTTGTTGCTTAATGTTGGCAGTAGAAGTAGGAAAACCCTTTGAATTATTAGCCTATATAAAGGCAATTATGTGCAGCTAATAAAGCATCCAGATAGCATTTTTCTCTTCTATTGCTTACTCTCTCTATTAGTTAGTATTTTTTTTTTTTCAGTTCCTTGTTTTGAGTTATTAAAACCATTCTTGTTGCTTGTTCATTCAACACGTACCATATTAGTATAAAGAATTAAGATTTCAATTATATTATACACTTAGATAGTTCAATACATATTTTTTTAAATAATAAATTTAAAATTAATTTTCTCTTTCTAATAAAAAAAAAAAAATCAGTTATCTTTATTAGAAATTTATAGAATATAGATAATTTCATAATTATTAAATTAGAACTCATTGATGTAATTAATTTATTCTAATTAGATACATATGACTAAATTTACTTATCAAAATGCTGAAGTTGAATTATTTTCCAACCCTTTTCATCCTATTTGTCTCTTTCATTATTTTTCACTTTCCCATTGTCTTTACTCTTTTACACTAAAATTTTTTTCTCCTTGTTCATTTTTTTAATCTTTTACTATATATAGTATCGTGTCTTTTAGTTAAAAAAAATAAAAATAAATACAAGAGTTATATATATTAATTAAAATAATTTATCATTCATTAATTTTAATATATAAATTAAATATAATATAATTGATATATATAAACGAATTTTTCTGATCCACAGACAGTCGAACACTTTTTTGGTGGAGGGTATGCAATTGTCGGATACTTATTCGATATATGTACTTGCCAAGTATATGTCAAGTACTTTAATTCGTGTTCAACAAAAAATAAAAAAATAAAAAATAAAAATACTCAACACCAATGGCTATGTTTGATATACTTTATACGCTTTGTACAATTTTTAATTTTTTTTTTTTAATTTTTTTATATTGCCAAATAACTTTTTTTTTTATAATAAATAATTTGAAATCTCTATATAGTAATAAAATAAAAATATGCCGTTTAAATATACAATAAGTAGGGTATATATATTAAGAATTGACATATCTCTTGAGTAAATAGCTCTTAAAATAATCAAATTTTAATGATTTTTATATTTTGATCATTTAATGAATTTTTTTTTTCAGATATATCACTAAAATTTTAAATTTTTTTCACTAATAAATCACGAGCCATAATCAAAGCTCATTTTGCTGATGTGGCATGACATATCATTATCGAACGCTAACTGTGTTGTTACATTAATGTCACGTGTGATTAATTGTTAATTTAGCAAGTATAAATTTTGATGGTAACCAAATTTTGATATTTTTTACACTAACTTTTGAAAATTTTTTCATTGATAGACACTGGACGGATTCAGAAACCATTTTACTGATATGACATATCATGCCATCGCCAGTGGATCAGTCAACTGCCACTTCGTTGCCACATCATTACCTTTATCTCATTTAGCTTGACATGTCATATATGAGCAGTGACCCCCACATGTATTAAAAAAATTTAAAAATAAAAAATTAGGCTAAACATAGCCTCATCGTCTTGTTCTTCTTCACCCTTTTGCATGGTTTCTTCTCCATTTCAGCTACAACCCAATAGTGGCCATAGATACATAAAATTAACGAAATTCCTCTAGAAATTCAATTAAATATATAATATTTATACTTCTATTGTATATTATCTTCTACCTTCAAACTAGGATTTTAAAGTTTTTCCTTTTAAATCCATCAATGGTGATCAAATTAGCGATCAACACAAACAAATCTCAGAAATTCATTGAAAACCTTGAGACCCGAAAGACTATTCTATCCTCTTGCACCTAATTATTCACAGTCATCACTACTTACTTCACTTTCCTCCTAGACTCTCTGTCTCAAAAATATCTCAATCTTTTAATTCCAATTTCTAATCCTTAGAATCCAATTCCTAACAAACCCTCCAATCCTAATCTCATAGGGAAACCTCTATCCCTAAACATGAGTCCGCTGCTGCCGCCAAAATCGAAGAGCAAAAGGAGAATGCCTTGGCAGAGATATGAAAATCCTTTGTTGCCATTTTCCCTTCTTGGTTTATTGTCGAAGTTGGTGTATAGTTCTTCGTTGTATATAGCTTCCCTCCTCTTTGTGTATATAGCTTTTAATAAATTTTAAATTTTTATTTGGTGATCGATCTTGTTGCAAATTTGTTTATTTCTCTGATTTGTTAATGTGTTTGTTTTTATTTTTGGAAATGAGAAAATAAGATCATGTATTATTTGATTTGTTGATTTTAATTTACTACATATTAGTTTTCATGATTTTCCCTTTTGCTTGCTAGTATGTAATTGATTTTTCTTGATTTTGTTAGAAGAGTTCGATTATGATATTCCACCTAATTTATATAGAATGCCTTTATTTTATGTTAGTTCAATTTAATGGAGATATTGTGTTTGATGTATTTTTGTTGTTCTACTTTCATTTTCATAGTTGAGATGTTATATTGAAATGACGATCCGATTATGTGTTGTGGATTAATTATTAGTAATAAATTGTGCATGATTAATCATTTTTATTTTTTTATTTTCATTTTTTACTTACTTCAGTTAATTTTAATTCTATATCTCTTTTTGTAATTGAGTCTTTTTGTAATTGAGCAGTGCATATTTCTCTCTCCATACGTGTCGTACATGTGTAGATAGTCTACAAATCTGCATAATTGGACCCTACAGGCATTCAAAATGTGCGGCTTATGTGGACTCGTTGACTTGACATTTAAATCCTACATGGCATCGATGTTGTAATGACGTGACAAGTGACTCAACTTTGATGATAAAGTGTCAATTTATACTAGTAAAATTTGCTATGAATTCGATCAATATTTATTAATAAAAAAATTTTTAAAAATTAGTGATGCTTTGAAAGAATTTTTTATTTAGTGATCAAAATATAAAAATATCAAAGATTGGTAATTTTAAAACCGATTTACCCCATATCTCGTACATATATCTTATTAATTGTGTCTAAGTTGGCGTTCAACATTATATATAGCTAATACCATAAAATATCACAAATTGCTTCAAAATTAAAAGTCTTTTGGAATTGGCGCCATAGTGAGAATAATATTGCAAGTCAAATTAGAATTGTTTTCTTTAAGAAGCTTCAATTGATTCAAACATAAACATTTTAGTACGGTACGTAAACCACTCCAGATCAAATTAATGAAATTAGGAGAAAAAGCTTGACCACAAAAAGGCTTGTTTGGTTGTCAATTAAATGCGGGGGCTTATTTGATTATGGCAAGGAAGAGGAATTAAAAAAAAAAAAAAATTGTGTAAAGAGAATATTGGAACAAATATATATGTTAATTTTCAATTCTATATTTCGTTAAATATTGATCTGAGATAATAAAATTAATTTTTATTTTCTATCATTATTTTGATATTATTTTTTTATTAATTTTAAATATTATTAAATTTATTTAGCTAATATTTAATTTTATATTTTTATTAGTATTTTGTATTTCATATTTTTATTATATATTATATTTGATATTAATATTTTAAATAACACATAGCAAATAATTGTATGTTTGACTTGGTTCTAATGGGAATAAGAATTTGATTCCTTTGGGTGAGGATGTTGTCTCTATGTGTGTTTAATTATGCCAAAATTTTATTTTTTTATTTAAATCACTTAATAAATTTACTGTCAAATTTTTGTTGATATGCAAGTAGTAAAGCACATTTCTGATACATAATCACTGTTACATTAATTGAATTCCAAGAATTTTAAACAGAACAAAAGAAAAAAAAAAAGAAAGAAAAAAGATCAACTATTTTTTAAGAAAAAAAAACCAGAAGACTAATTCAAAATTAATTTAATTAATAAAATAATTATATTATGTATTTTATTAAATAAATTTTACTTTTTATTGTATACAATAATTTTTTAATAATTAATTTTCTTTTATAAATCATTTTGTAACGAAAAAATAAATATATTTAGCAGTTTTATCTTACCACTAAATTAAGATATTGATTATATTTTTTTTCAATTTAGTAAAATATTTTTTTTATATATTTATATTTTATATGTATAAATTATAAAATATTAAATTTGATATATTCTCTTTCTTAATAAGTGCATTATTTTTTTTTTTGTACTTTCATTAATATTATTTTTTTATGAATTTGATAATTTTTTAATTTATTAATCTAACTTAATGAGTTTTATAATATTTAAAGGTTCTGATTATATAATTTTATAAAATTCATTTCTAATTGATTTTTTAAGATCAAAGTTTGGGTGAATAAAAAATAATTGATAACAATATGAAAACTTATATATTTTTGATAATTTTCAAATTATAATCTCAAATCTTTGATTGTATTTTAATATTATATTTATTAATTGGTATGATATTAACTTATATTTATTAAATATATTTATTTTTTGGTTACAAATAATTTATAAAAGAAAATTAATTATTGTAAAATTAACATATAAAAGAAAAAAAATTAATCAATAAAATACATAAAATATTTATTTTATTTATTAATTAAATTAATTTTAATATTGATATTTATTTACTTATGGGATATAGAGGGAGTATCTTTAAAAATAATTATATAGCTTTTGAGCCTTTTTATTACAAGTGAATAAAATTTAGGGGATTAATAGACCCAATATTTTTTTAAAATGTTTATAAGATAAATACGTGAAAACTCAATTTTTTTTTTTTTTACCTTATCTTTATACTCCCTCTATTTCTAAATAAATAAGTGTTTTTTTACAAAAAAAATTTTGTTTCTAAATATGTCTCACGTTTATAAAATCAAAGCTACATTAATATATTTTTTTTTAATATTAACCTTTAAATTTATTATTTTCATTTAATGTTCCATTATCAATAATAAGAGCATTTGGGTAAATAATTTTTTTCCCTGTTATCGAAGTGATTTATTATATTTTTTAATACTTATAAAAAAAATGTTAAATAACTCTTCTTTAAAAATGGAAATAATATATTATATGAAAATAAAATCGAAATAGTATCCTGCAAGGATTCATGACTAGTGATAAATCCAATGTTTTCAAAATTAAACCGGCTAAAAAATCGATGAAGCCAGAGTATTAGAAAATCAATCGAGTTCGAATCAATTAAACCGAAAAAATCGATATATATATATATATATATATATATATATATA
>CANXYC013206938.1:0-45406 GCA_948193065.1 Aleurites moluccanus
TGTTCAGAACTAGAGCTACAACTGAATCAGATACCATGTCACTCACAGGATCTGCAGCCCATTGAAGTGAAATGTGTCTGTCAGACTCGTGTTTCACTGTCACTCGCTCATGCACTTGCAATGTTGGAACCCCAGACTCCTTGTCTGTCCCAGATTCCACACCCTCGTATATCTGTTCAAGCCGGTACTTTATCACACCAAAGGCACCAGTGAATGGAATGGTCATCCTCTGAGTAATATTTGCTGTTGTTAGCTGTGAGAATACATGAAGAGCTTCAGGTGCCATAATTTGGTAAGTGAAGCCCTTCTTTACTAGCACACCACTGACAGTTTCACCAACATCTGGGGTCTTTTCTGCTAGTTTCCCAATTGTTTTTGCCATTTTCTCAGAATTGAAAAACATCTCAACAGATTGACAATTCTTAGGAGTGATGATTTTGGTGTTGCCATCTGCAAACTCTGTGATAAGCTTCTGTTTGAGCCTCCCCATTTCATTAGCCTCTCCATGAACAAGAATTATGTTTGGAGGCATGAGCTCCTTTAAGAATGTACTTGTCTGAGCATAATCAGCGTGGGCAGAGAATGAAATATAATGAACCTGTATATTCAGTGGAGCAGTTAGACCATTCATCAGTGTGACATCCTTTGGTTCATTAATGATGGTCTTTGCTAGGGTCCCTTCAACAACATATCCAGGTATAACACAAGCATTTTTCTTATCAGAGCACCACATATCAAATAACTGCCTTGACAGCCCGCTTTGCAGTCCACCCGGACTGGCCATCACCACTGATGGGCCTATATCAGTGAAATCCTCAATGCTGTTTAATGGCGATATATGCTTGAATTTGAAGGGGTTTGAGTCTGCAAACTGGTTGCGGATCCTCTCATTCATTGAAAGGATATAAGTCTGATAGACGGTCATACACTTTTTTGCAAGGGGAGAAGCATAATATATGGGAATGTTATGGAACTCTGGATGGTTTGCCCAATACTCATCAAGGATTAAGAGAAGTTCTTGGGCACGCCCAAGGGCAAACGCTGGTATTAGAACACGACCTCCTTGAGCAACAGTTGAATGGATGACATCAGTAAATCGCTTCTCCCGAATATGCCGTGGTTGATGGAGCTGGACCCCATAAGTGGATTCAATTATACATATGTCAGGAGAAAATTGTGGCATCTCTGCTGCACGAAGATGTCGATCTTCTTCACGCGAATAGTCTCCAGTGTAGAGTACTCGAACACCGGCGATGTCCACCATGAACATGGCAGCACCAAGGACATGGCCAGCAGTATAGCACCAAAATTTAATGCCATTAACCTCCACAGTTTGATGGAAGTCAACAACCTGCAATTACAAGAGTCATCAACAACCAGAATATTCAGGCTTGCACATGCAAGCACACACAGATACACAATCATATGGTTAATAAGATTCGGATGTCACACTGGTAAAAGAAAGCCAAATTAGTAAAGAAAAGTTCCAGCATTTTCGACAAAAATAGATTGATCATGTTCTCAGAACGTCATTTAAAACAACTCACTTTTGTATTACTTTATACTAGGGAAACACCTTCTACTGATGTTGCGTAGTTGAAGAAAACTCAATCAGAAGTATAATAAAACCCAAATTTTAACCCATCTATCATTGCTATACAGCATTGCAATCTAAAAAATCAAATACGAAGAGAGTAATCCCTGTTGACAAAAATTGCAGACATTCAGTTCATTTTGATGGAAGCAATACAAGTAGTCCAACAAAAGATCAAGTGACTTCACTATCTTCATCTATTACTGAACTTTGATTCTTCAAATTAGTCCCATGTATATGGATTATTTCTTTAAGCTGCTACTGGTAATTTAGTTTTATCAACATATAAAAAGTACAAGATTTACTAAAAGATTTTTTTTTTCCCCTGAAGTGTAACATCAACATTTAAACTTCTGCATAAAATTTGATGATGAGTGCTCATTAGAAACGTCTGAACATCAAAAAGAAACCAAACAAAAACAACTAATAAATCCCAAGCATAATTCAAGGCTAAGAGATCCATAAGAAGCAAAAAACTCATGAATAAATCAAACCCCAAAAAGTAATGCCAGTACTTCTTTCGTCTTAGAGGAATTCAACATGGACAGTAAAACACAAGACTAGACAGAATGCTAAGGAACAATGGTCAACATGCTGAAGTCCTGACTAGGGAGACATCATGCCAAGACAAATAAAATGTCAAATGAAAGCATTTCCCACCCAAGTCCTAGCTGCGAAATATTTTGAAAGGTTGGAATCAGAATTGAGGAAGAACGCCAGCCCTAGAGACAGATGGAAAAAAGAAAATGATGCAACAATTAGAGAGCACAAACCTCAATTTTATCCATGGAGCGATTTATGTCTTGTTCACCAAACAACATGTCTTCAACTGAAACCTTGCTCACTTTCACGTAATCTGTTAACATCAACTTGTAGATGGCCTTTGTTGCATGAGTCATGAAAACACGACCCTTAAATGTGGTCTGATAAGAAGTCCATACACATTAGTTAAACCGTAAAGAAACCTATACAGAAAAGAGTACTAGTTCATCGAAAAAGAAGCAAACCTTCTCCAAGAAATAAGGTAGAGATGCAGCATGATCCAAATGAAAGCTGCAAGCAAAAAAGCATTGTTACAATGAATAAACTGACAAATCTAGAGAGAAGGAACAAAGAAGAGAGACAAAAAAGGTAAAAGAATCTTGATTCAGAAAGTAATGGCTGATAGTGAAACAGGAAATTACTAAAAGAAGATGAAGAATAGAGATGACAAAATTACTTCTTCTTCTTCTGTTTTTTTTTTTTTGGGTGCTAGTGCTATAAGTATTGTACCCTTACTACATAAGTGATATTTCAGAAAGAATTTTCACGCATTTTGAATCACCTAAAAAGAGAAATGATCAAGTAAAAAAATAATTACCTTCATATACTTTACATCTCTTTATATCTCACCCTAATATTTGACTTGTCCTCTATTAACTCTTCCAACCTTATATACCTAAATCTGAAGCAACAAAACCACTAAGCAAGGGCACGGCACTCAAATTTTTCTAATTCCAAGACCACTGTACATATTTTTTTTTACATATTTTCATGCAATTAAGCATCTAATGCAATTGTAATATCAACATTATATAAAATCCTGAAAAAGCCATTCACATTCACATAAAAAATAGAAGTGCTTATCTTTATCCTTAACCCATAACCTAGAGAAAAGAAAGGGTGAAATGCAGTACTAAATCTCTTTCACTGTCAACAAGACGGATTAGAGCCTCTTTGCAAATGATTAATTAAGGTTATCCAAATTATCAGTGCTAGCAGGCATCTTAACAAGAAATACCAATCAGTTATATGACCTTAAAGTCAGCAAAAGGAAATAGAAGCATAACAAGCAACTAAATATAGCTATAGATGAAAAAGAAAAACTTACTGGGTTATGAGAAGCACATCAATAGTTGAAGGATCAATCTCATCGAAGTATGGCAAGGCAGCCATGCCAGAATATGCCGGATGAATTCCACAATCAAACTAAATAAGCCACAGCAGAGAAAACCAATACATTCTTTAATTTCCGTAAAAAAAAATAATAATCAAATTAACTAGTGCAAAACTTTTAGCACCATATCATACCAGAATAGTCTTCCCTTTAAAGGACATATATACACAGGATCGACCCACTTCATTGCCAGCTCCAAGAGGAGTTATAGTTAGTTGATCCCCTTCTCTTGTTACTGGAGCATCTCGTTTTTTCAGGGATGGTGATTGTCCTGCTGAAGCCATCCTTTTTCAGCTGCGAAAAAAGAGAGTTACCCAATTGAATTTAGTAACTATTAAAACTAAATACGAAGTGCTACTTCCAATTTGAACAAGTAACATAAGCCATGTTTGTAATCAGGAAAAATGCAAGAAAGTCAATGAAGAAGAAAAGAGGCATGGATTAAAACACTGCTCACTTAATATTCACCTTAAATTCAAGTAGAAACTAAGAAATTATGGATTATGCTACAGAATCAAAACATTAAACAGACACAGAAATCACTCAGAGAATGAATTTTGCAGAGATTGTTAAAACCCTAGATTTCAACTGAAGAGTAACTCCGCCCAGTGTACATGGGTCGAAATGAGGAGGTTAAGGATTGTCTATCTGTTTAAAAGGTTGAAAATTTGAACGAGATGTTTATTTTTTATTTTATAATATTTTATATATTTTTTTTTTTATATACATCAAATTATTTATAAAAAAAATATGACATAAAATAAAATAAAATCAGACAATTTCTTAAAAATATCAAACTTCTAATGACTTAAACCAATAAATAATTGATTCAAAATTTATAATTGATCATAAATTAAGTGATAATTAAACATGATAATTGATTTAAATACATTTAGCTATGCGGTCTATTAATTTTTTTTTTAGAAAAAGAAAATTCATTTTCACTTGAATAAAATAAATTTCATCAATCTGAATATATTATATGACCTTTTTTCCCACTTTATTTTTTTCAAAAAAAATCATTTTAATGTTTCAATATAATATGGAAAATTAAATACCACTCAAATTCTCAAGAAAATGCAAATGATGAACATTTTCAATTATACTAAACATTTTCGGGAAAATATCAAATTCATTGTTTATATTTTTATGAATAGTTTAATTTGAGTCACGATTACACTAACAATATTAGTTGTAGAACACATTCATATTTTTAATTAATAAAAAATATTAATTTAATAAAATTATATTTTTAATTAAAAAATATTAAAATTAAAAAAAACTTAGAAAATGATTTGCATATTAGAAAATTGGGTTGTACACAGCAGCCCCTCATGTGTCTAATTTTAGATACTTAAAATTTTTTATAAAAAATTATAAAAGTTGCAATTTGATAGTGTTTCATATGATGAATCTAATGATATATTTTTTATACTAAACAAAAATCAAATAAACAGTTAAAAATATATTATAAATACATTAAATCTAGACCGTTAAATATAATATACAAAATTTATAATGTATTTTTTTCTATCCATTTGATTTTTGTTTAGTATAAAAAATACATCATTGGATTCATCATATGAAACACTATCAAATTACAATTTTTATAAATTTTTATAAAAAATTTTAAGTATCTAAAATTAGACACATGAGAGGCTGCTGTATAAAAATATACAGCAGTCCCCCTCAACCCAAGAAAATTTAAGAAAAAATAATTTAATTTCTTTTTAAATTATTTTTTAAAATAAAAAATATTTTTATTTATTTTTTATTTTTAAAATTGTCAAAAAATATGAAAATAAATTTTTTAACACTAAAAAATATTTTTTAAAGCAAAAATATAATACAATTAATTAAAAATAAAGGCATGGTCCCTGCACTTTTCATTAGGCACTACATGCTTCAACAATGATGCATGTTAGAAATATCCATCCTTAAACTAATTGCTCTTCAGCATCAAGAGACTCAAATAATTTCTTCCATTAAATTTTATTGAGTATATAAACTCATTTACATGTTTGGCAAACTTCATTCAAAGTTTTAACTGAATATTACGTGATTAAAGCATCAGGAAGAGTTGTAGGTGCTCCAAGAACTTTGCCACCAACATCAGGAAATGTTTCATGTCCTTGCAATCCACTAACTTTTCCATCTCTGCTGACATGAATTGGGTATTGCATCGAGTGATCCCTCATTTCCTTCTTCTCCTCAGCCGAGTAGGTTCTCCAGTTATTTTTGCAATCTTATTAACAAGCTTCATGCATTTAACAGACTCTGGTTCGCGAAAATCTTCCTCGAGAATGCCAAGGTGTTCTGCCCAGAGAGATATCCTATAACCATATACCTGCATACAAGGAATGTGTCACGTGCCAAAACATAAGATTAATATAACTATTTATATTATAATGTCATTACATTAACAACTTCATTTCTCACAAAAGTATTGCATAATCAATTTTGGACGATCACTGCTATTTCTTGACCCAGGCATTACTCTATTTTGATGGAAATTTCAGCTACTGGCATGTTTTACAGTTGCATACTCTTCGAAGCACATACTAAGAAACTCCAATATATTGGATTATTTACAAATTTCTGTCTGGAATGTGTAGTAAAAAGTGAATAGAATAGCAGAAGATTCAAACCTGGCCGCGTGGATGAGATTTTTTTCCTGCCTATGTGTAAGTTGGTTGGTAAGCACCCGTTGCAATTTCTGTCCCTTGAACCATCCAAGGATCTCTGGTTAATGTTTGCTGATCCCACTATTACATATTCATCATCAATTATCATTCCTTTGGGATGGACATAAATCATAAATCTGCCATATTTTTTAACTGCTGCCTGTTAAGAAAGAAAGAGGAAGCTTTATGTCACCTTAATATTATAAAATTACGAATGGCTGGTATGCATCAGATCCAGCATACTGTCATTCATTACCATTGAACATTAGGTGGCTTCTTTAATAAACGCTAAAAGTTGAACACCAAATTTTGAGTGCTAGAAAATAAATGGCAAGAGCAATCTTGTATATAGTTCCTAAGTTTGACAAGCATAACAATGCACGGTTGTCAGTTTACTGATTTATTTGGGAGGAATTGGGCAGAGAATAAGCTTCAACTTTAAGAGATATATAATGTGAAAGAAATAAAAAAGTTAGAGAAAAATTAAAATAATAAATTAATTAAAATAAGTAAAAAAATTTCTTAATTAATTATACAATTTATAATTAGAACATTTTTTATAATTACAATGTTTATCATGAGATGATATAACAACTTATTTATTGGTACCTGTTTGAAACCCCTGTACAAATCAGTAACAGTGATAAATACCCTTAAAATTAAGATCTCTCTCATTGTAAATGAAAACAATATTTTTCAAACAATATATTGTTTTTATTCTGGACCAATGGCGTAATGTGACTGAAACAACTTGCCAAAATCACGCATCCATATTTTCCACAGAAACTAGTCTTAAGAACGTCATAACTTGCATTTAGGTAAGCTCAAGAATAAATAGGTGCCGCAACAAAACCACAAACAAAGAGACCAGCAGGCAAAAGTTGCTCCAGGACTAAACAAGAAAGCAAGACAAGTTTGGAAGATCCTCTTCCACCATTGCAGTTGACGCTCGATTTTTGTATAATCAAGAAAAAGGGGATATAAGGGATAGGAAAGTAAAAGGAATACCGACAAGAGCAAGCATCCGAAAGTCGCACAAACAACATGAGCGATAATATACGTAGTCTCAAATAACTGATTCCAGGTTCTTACATCAAATAGGAAAAGCTTAATCCTACTTTCCTAGTCAGTTAACGGTATCCACAAAAAGGCATGACTATGTAACGCAACACAGATCAAAAGGGTTCTACATTGTATCCCTTGCTCATGAGGATGACAAAGTGAAAGATAAATATAAATTGAGATTTACAAGTCTCTTCTATCCATTGCCTCAAAGAACCATGCAGTCTCCTAGTTTCTTTCCTGCACAACCACAAATTAAGAAAGAACATGTGAGAATAGCAAAAGGAAATTATCACCTTCATTGAAGTTGCTAATTTTCACAGCCTTGAAAGATTTAATCAATGTACTTCTGAATTCAAGGGTGGAAAAAATCTACAAATTGAGATCAATTGGTAATAGAATAGTAGCAATAAAAAAGACTCATAAGAGCCTATTTCCACTGATCTAGATAACCCATATGCTGTCATCATTTCTCAATATAGCCTTGCCTACAAATATGAGGAAAGATATAAAACAGCATCTCTTATTCTTGCTGCAAGACTACCCTGCTTGTCATAGGCGCATATTTGAAAGCTGCTTCAATGATTTTCATCTTTACCACCAGCTATGAAACTTATACTCTGAAAAATAGGTTCTAATTAATTATTTTAGAAGGAAGTGTATTTACTTGGTTTATCCTTGATTGTCCCATTGGTGCATAATTTGCCTGCTCTCCTTGCATGTTCCTCTGCTCCATTTGTGAGAACCTTTGACCTTCACCTGGGTAGCCCTGCCCATAGCCAGTATTTGCCTCCTGCCCAAGAGTTCCAGTATGTGAAGGAGAAAAGTTTCTTCCATCTCCCCTTAAATCCCTCTGATCTCCTTGCTGGAAGCCCCTTTGGTCTTGAGGATAATGTGTTCCCTGCTGATATTGGCTTCCTATCTGGTCTTGGGGATAACCTCTCTGCTGTCCTCGGCCATAGGAACCCTGATATTGGCCTCCTCTTTGGTCTTGGGGATAACCCTGATATAAGCCTCCAGGAGCATAATCCCAGTTGTTCACTGGCATTCTGTCTCCTTGTCCTGGAGGACTGTAATTTTGCTGTGGTGGGTAATCGTAATTTTGAAGAGTTCTATAGTTCCCACCACCTTGATAATATCCTTGTTGATTGTATTGGGGACTCCCACGTTGATCTGGCATTGGATTTCCTCGCTGGTCATATCTTGGTTGGGAAGGGTTTCTATTCCTATCATTGAATCTTCCTCCCTTCTTAAACTGAATGGGAGGCGGTCTTGGTGTAATTATTCCATTATCGTACTTGTCTCCTGGGAAGCAGAACAATTTAAGTTAAAAGTTCGGCAACTCAACACAATGTCTTATTGTTTCATTACTCAGCAAGCCAAAAGCAAATATGGAAATGACAATATTATGTGAGAATATCGAACAACTACCTTACATATAAAAAGTTGGATTTCCTTGTGAGATTTAACTGAAAATCAAGATGACAGGTTCCCTTTACCCTAAAGTTTCTCTTCCTTTAATATTATTTTATTTAATTATTTTTGGGAGGAGAAGATGAGAAAATAGAGATTAAAATGGCTTGAGCACATGAAGCGAAGACCTAGGAAAACTCCGATTAGAAAGGTTGAGCACATCATGATAGAGAAGAGGGAAAAAAAAATGGTAGACCTAAACTAACTTAGAGACATGAATACAATCTGATTTAAAGGCATTACAATTATCAGAAGACATCACCCAACATCGTATAAAATGGAAATAAAAAATCCATATAGCTGAACCCAATGAATTTTGGAATTAAAATTAAGTTAAGTTGAGTTGAGTTGTAATTATAGGAAGAGAAGGGAAATTATAAATGATCGGATGAAGTTGAAAATAGTTAGTACCCTCCATATACAAATAGTAACAGCACCTAATTACCCTCCATCCAAACATAGTGGAGGTAAAATATAATTTTGCAAGGAGAAAATCTCACCTCCATACTCCTTATTTGCTGGATCAATATAAGAATCTGGTAATACAAAAACAACTCCAGGTACTTCTGTTTAAAGAATTAAAAAAGTAATAAGCATCCAGACCTTAAACAAGTTCTACCAGATAGCAGTTTATTAAAACAAGAGGAGATTAAAAAAAAAAAAAGGACCTTTAAACTTTTCTGACTCCTCTTCTGTCATCACAGCCTGAAAACCTTGATAAGTAGTGGTGCTACAAGCATATATTTTCTTCTTTGCCTCCTCAATACTGAAACCATCAAATGGCTCAAAAATCAGCCAATTTAAATCATAAGATCGAGAATACCTACCATGAAAACAAAAGAAATCACCCAACAAAAGAGAACATGGTAAATTTTGCACCATAACACCTTGTAATAGCTGAATATCAATCTTAGAACGTAAAATCCATTTTAATATTTATAAATATTAGAAATTTACTTTTGCATCCAATTCTTAGTGGGTCAAACCACAATCATTGCGGCCGAACACACAAATCACAAGTTCCTTAACAATCTAAGTAACTGATTGGGTAATTGAAAAGGCTGCCTCTGCTTTTTTTAGCTACTCCCTGAGAAATAGACAAGTGCCTAATCACCGATAAGAAAGATGATTAGCCTGATTATCATTATCATTTCCAAAATACAAGACCTTTCCTCTTAATGAGGAGAATCACAAATTGAAGAATGTTTGCTGTCTTGGCAATCATTTATTCTACTGGGTTTTGTTTCAAGTGCCTCCATTATCAAAACAAACACCAAAAAAAAAAAAAAAACACGAATTACCTGATTCCGAGTCCCTCAGCGCAGATCCGCTCGTAAGTGGCAACCATCTCTTCAGGTGTGGGCTTCGGATCTTTTGGGAAATCCACGGTAATCAGCCAGTGATTGAAATCACAACCCTCGAAAAGCACCATGTCATCGGTGATCTCGTCCCCCTCCTTGTACACTTTGTACTCTTTTTTCCCCGAGGCAGAGAGAGACACCCGCGACCCCGTGAATGACCGCAATTGGAAGAGGGAAAAGGCCAGAGATAGTACGGACGGCGAGGGAGAAATGGGATTTTTAGGGAGAGGAGGGGAAGTTGGGTAGACTGGAGAGGAGAGAGAGCGGTGTAGAGACGAGAGTGAGGTTAGAGTTCGACGGAGGCGGACAGATTGCAGAGCCATGACTTTGCGGAGGTTGGGGAACTTGCCCTGGCAGTGGTAGTGGGGATGGTGGTGGTAATCAGTGAGAGAGAGCTAGGGTTTTAGGAAATTTCTAGAATAAGGTTTTGTTTGGTGCACTAATTATGCATGAGCTCTTCTGTTTTAATGGAGGCAAAGCTTGGATGCAGTAATTTTTAGTGCTGTTCGTCCGATTGCCAATAGTATCACGCCATGTAGGCGCTAAACCCAATAAAAAGTGTCTAAATATATGTTTTCGAAGACATAATTTTTATAAATTTGATTGTTCTATTTGACTATGAAATAAATATTGAATATAGGATGAGTAAAAAATTATTATAATAGAATAGAATTTAATTTCATCTACTCATTTCAATTTTTAAAATTTGATTAGGTTATAATTTATTTTTATTGTATTTTAATTTATAATATTAAAAAATTTAAAATAATTGAATCTACCTAATTATAATATATATATTATTAAAAATTAAATCAAAACATATTAATTCAGTTAATCTTATAAAAAATAATTTGAATCAGTCTACAAATCAATTCAATTTAATTCTTTAAATCTTAAATTCAAATAATTTAATTTTTAAAAATTTAATTCGATTTAAATCGAATTGCTCGAATAATCGCTAAAATTTAAAAAATTTAAATTATAAAAATATATTTATTTAATATATAATTTAAATTGTATAAAAATTAAATTTTTTTATAATTATTTTTCTATAATGCCCTTAATTACTTATCTATCCTCTTCTTCTATTTTTTTTTTTTCCTTTAAAACAAAAATAAAACATAAAAGTTTTAGTATAATGAGCTAAATATATTCAATTTAACTCTTAAAATTTATTTTTGATGTTGAATTAGATTCAAAATAAATTTTAATTATGCTTTATGTGAATTTTGATTATATTTGTATTTAATTTATAATTTTTAAAAATATTTTAACATACACAAATTATTATTATTATTATTATTTTAGTAAATTTAAAGATTACTTTTTAATAATTTTGATTGTTAATATTAATAACATATATGACTTAGTTAAAAAATTAATAAAATTATATTTATTGGTTTATAATAATTTTAATTATAACTTACAAAAATACAATAATGTGAAATAAAAATATCGATGAAATAATTTAATATAAATTCAAATTTTGAAATAGTTATTTTACACATTGTGAAAATTTTTCTAAATAACTTTTGAATTTTACTATTAAATATAAATGCAGGGATATCTAAAATTCAACGTGGACGCAACAATGTTTTCAGCAACAGGTTTTAGCTCTTTATGGCTGTGTGGCTGTGTGTTGATGAATGATTGTGGTTGACATTGTAGCAGCAAGAAATGATGTTGTGATCACAGTTTTTGAGCCACTGGTTGTTGAAGCTCTTAGTTTTAGGGAAGTTTTAAGTTGGCTGTAAGTTAATGGCGATTCAGACGGTAATCATTGAGTTAGATTCCTAGATGTTTGTACAGACTTTGCATTGTTTAAAATTAAGAGTTTATTTATTGTGAGTTTATTTATGTGAAAAAAAAAATGGGCGAATTATGTTGCTTAAAGATTTACATCAGCAATAAATTTCGTAGTCTATTAATAAAATAATCTCTTAATTTATAAGAGATTATAATTATTTAATAAAAATATTATAATATATTAATAATTTTTAATAAATAAAATTTATATTAAATTTTAAATGATTAATAAATATTTAATTTTAAATTATTTAAATCACTTAATTATTAAGTGAGTATTTAATTTAGCTTTTAATTTATGTATCGTAACATTTGGATATCAATAACTGTTAGCTATTAAATAATTAGTAGATAATTAAAAATTATTTTTTATATAAATTTTAAATCAAAATTTTTTATAAAAAAATTCATATTTTTTAATTAAAAAATTTAAATTATCTTTTAAAAATAATATTTAAATAAAAAATAAATATTAATATTTATCCTTAATAATAATTAAATATAATAACAACAAACAGTTAATAATAATTTTATCAAATACGTATAATAATAGATAACAGTTATCAACCACCAGCTACCAACTAATAATTATTAGTAACAACAAATAATTGTTAATAAAATAAAGATGAGAATTAAATTCATAAAGTCAAATATATTTTTTTATCTCACATATATTTTTAAAATAATTTATACATTAATTAAAATTAAATATCATCTCTAAATAAATTCAAGAGTATATTTTATATACCTCGTGACTTCGTCTATATATTAAAAAAATTATTTTCTTAGTATTAAATATAAAACTCAAATTTTGTTTAATTAAAAAATAAATTAGCAAACTTTTTTATCAATTATAATAACCCTTTCATATTATTTTGTATACCCATAGAAAATATTTTGATTGAGTTTTTTTTTTTTTTTGAAATACATGAATAGTTTAATTTTAAAAAAAATTATTTTAAATAATTTTAAAGAGCCTCCATTCACTCTCTCCCTTTTGATTGTTAATAAGCTTCATTACTGTTATATCATCCCATTCCACAAATACTTTTTTATTTCCTTTATTTTTTAGCTGTCGATTAAAATTTTATATATATATATTAACATATTTATTAATTAGATTAAAAATAATTTATTTAATTTTATATTCTTAATTTTATCTTAAATTAAATTATTATATTTTAATTAAATATTATAAGAATAAAATAAAATAAAAATAAATAAATAAATATTATTTTAAAATTTTAAAAAAATAATTAAAAATATAAATAGATAAATTTTTAAAATAATGGATAAAAAATATAAATCGAGTAATTTTTTTTTAATGAGAAATCATATTTGTTTTTAGTTGTGTTCGCATGTTTGACTGTGAGAAAAGAAATCGGTCAAAAAATTTATGCTCATTACCACTTAAGTTAGGTCTTAGATAGTTAATAATAATTTTAATTCAAATATTTATGATATTTAATTTTGTATTCCTAATTTACGAAAATTGAAAGTATAATTATAAAATAAATAAATAAATAAATAACATCTGAAATTTGATTCAGGAGCATTTCATCAGAGCGAGAGAGAGAGAGAGAATGGCTGCTCAAACCCTAGCAGATCCAACACCGATCTCCATGGACCCAATCTTCCACATCCTCAAAATCGTACCATACTCCTTTCTTCAACCTCCCCGCCTTCGCCTCAAGCTCCCATCTCTCACTCTACCGTCTCCGATGACCGTCTTTGCCCTTGTCCTCCTCACCTACTTCATGGTCGTTTCCGGCGTCGTCTATGACGTAATTGTCGAACCGCCGGGAATTGGTTCTACTCAAGATCATGTAACGGGCTCCGTCCGCCCTGTTGTCTTCCTCCCTGGACGCGTTAATGGACAGTACATCATTGAAGGTTTGTCATCTGGGTTTATGTTTGTGCTTGGTGGAATTGGGATTGTGCTAATGGATCTTGCATTGGATAAGAATAGAGCTAAAAGTGTAAAGGTTTCGTACGCTTCAGCTGGGATTTCATCGTTGATCATCGCCTATGTAATGAGTATGCTCTTTATTCGCATTAAGATCCCTGCTTATCTTAGGTGAATTTGAGTTTATTTATTTTTGTCAATTGGGAACTGTGGGATTTCTATGATCATCCCTGCTTATGTTAAATGAATTTGACTTCATCTGTTCTTTTCAATTGGAATATATGGGATTTCTATCATTGCATAGCTAATTTTGATTATTGAGCTTTTAATAAGTAGCCAATTGGGATTTTATGGGATGTCTATCTTCTGCCTGATTCTCGTTCTTTCTATGGAATTTGTATCTAGATTTTAAGTTAAGGTTAGTTACTGATTGAGCTTTCACAGAGTAGCAATTTGCACCTTGATTTTGAGCTAATATTGATTACTGATTGAGCTTCCACTGAGTAGCAATTTGAATCTTGATTTTGAGCTATGTTGATTACTGATTGAGCTTCTACTGAGTCCCAATTCGTTGGCATGTCACAAGGCTTCTGATTTTTCTTTACTAAGTTTCTTATTTTCTGAAGGTTACACATGTTTAATTATCATTTTGATCTAGATGTATACAAGTACACAGAAATTGCTTTGAAACAAATCTCAAAACACCAAATACGCAAAATAATCGCAACACTGCTTAAGAATTGTGTTACAGTTTGTAACTTCCCTTCTTGTAGAGAATAATTTAGATTTTACTGTATGGGAACTTAATTGGAAAATGAGGAAAGGTTGAAGAGTTTTAGATTCATTAGATACAGAATCAATAGCTTTGGGTTGCTTTACACCATCCAAAAGGAAGAAAAGTTCTTAGAAAATTAATTTTTGGCACTAGCATTCTAAACCTTAAATTAGTTTTTGAAATTTAGTCAACTATCGACCTCTGATTAAGCTTATAAGTCCTAGTTGAGCTTGTCACTGTTGGCCATGTGCCACAATTAAGTTTTGGGCACTAGAACTGGCCAGACCATACCCTCTTTAGATGCCTACTTTGGTGATTGAAGATGCATTTCATTTTTTCCCACTTTGAAGAAACTTGATCAAGCTAGAAGCATGAGACAGAGAATGAAGTTTCAATCTGAAACTTCATTCTGAAACATTTACTAAGCCCCCTTCCATCTAGAAAGGAATTTTTTAGGTCACATCCCTTATTACAATGCACGGGATGGAGTCCTGAGATAAAGAGACATTTCATGGGTACTCTTCTTTGGAATGATTGATTTCATTCTTTTTGGTGATAGTGTGACCCTTGCTTAAAAGAGTATATGTATTGAGAAAGAGCTGTAGGAAGGTGGTGTCACGAATTTGAATCTGCCATATTAGCATTGGTCTTAACAAAAACAAATAAAATAAAATAAATGGTTACATTGAAATCCAAGGATTAATTTGGCTGGTAAGAGAAAACCCTTGAACTCCATCATGGAAGCTCATGGAAGGGAACTTAGTAAATGCATAAATTGTTTTGAGGATACTTCTGATGGTTTAGAAAAATCAGAAAAAAAAAGGGGTTACATTGGAAATGCCTTGTCATTTATGCATTTTTATTTTTGTAGTTCATATCCGCAACAAAAAGATCAGAGTTGAAGACTACTTTCTGGTATTCTTATAATATGACTTTTTAGAATTCAAATAAAAATACAGCATAGGAACATATATACTTATAAAATAAATTTGTTGATTTCATATTTTGTAACCAATAGATATTGAAACATAATTATAGAAACAAATAAAATTGTTGAATGTGGTTTCCAAGGAAGTTCTTTAGTTTTTGGCATTAAATATTTTTGTGGCCTATAGGCGTATAGGCATGCAAATTAATGGTCATCGTCTGGAAAATAATGAACAGTTGAGTAATTTTATCTTTCCTATTATTTTTTTTTTTTTTAATTTGAATTTATTAGTAAATGTGTTAATAGCCCAAAAAAAAAAATCTTAAACCATTTGATGTAGTTCAGTTCTGCTCTTCATCTATATATATATATTCCGTAATATAAGAAGTCAAATATTCAAACACTAACCATTAACATCACTGTTTTGTTTTTGCACATTGATGTATAGCTTGCCGGTAAGTATATATTTATCTGGGCAATAGACATAAGTATATATTTATCTGGGCAATAGACATAGTATAATTTTTCTTGCACTAATGCTAAAAAAAAAAAAAAAACATTACCTAAACCCTTCAAAAAAAAAAAATCAAACTACAACCTTGTCACTTTTAAAAATTTTCCAATTTACTATTATATGTTGATGTTTTGCAAGTACGAGTGAAAAACAAATAAAATTCTCATCTTCAACTTTTCAAGGAAATTAATGTTTCAAAATTCAAGACAAAATAAGGCTCCTCTTTTAAGAATTTTCGACATAAAAAGGAAAGCAGCTACGTAACTTTATAATAATAATGATCAAGTGTGTACAAGTGAAAGAAAGAAGGAAAACACCCATATAAAATTTTATTGAGGCTACAAGAGTTTCAATTCGTTTGTGACTACAAATTTCAAAACACTCGATTAACGAGAAAGGAACAAATTCCCCACCACTTGCACCCCACCCCCACAAACCAACATATTTAGAGAAAGCAAGAAAGTTACTAAGGAAGATTGTGAATTAAATTAATAAACCCACATTTAATTAATTAATTAAGCAGTAAGCTCCTCCTCCTTGTGTGTCTCAATGACACAATCACCAGTAGGATAAGCAACACAAGTGAGCACCCAACCAGCTTCCACTTGGTCATCATCAAGGAAGCTACCATCAGACTGATCCACACCTCCTCCTACAACTTTCCCAGCACAAGAAGAGCAAGAACCAGCCCTACATGAGTAAGGCAGGTCAATTCCAGCTTCCTCTGCTGCATCCAGAATATACACATCATCAGGGCATTCTATTTCTGCCGGACCCTCTGGAGTCAGCAACTTCACCTTGTATGCAGCCATTGCCTTAAAACGTCCTCCACGGCTAGATTTCACACCAAAAAGAGCCTGTCCGACATTGGGAAATGCCCGGAGGCTTGTCACAGGCTGCCGGCAAACGAAGGAGGTGCTCACCATAGCACTAGAAAGGGCAGCTGTGGAGGCCATTTTTTTCTTGGAGGTGTGGGAGGCTGAAGGAAATAAGAGCAGTGTTGATAAATGGAAGGCTTGTGGTGATAGTGTGGTTAGGAAATGTTTGGGGGGAGATGAAGTAGCAAGAAATCCTATCTGCCACGTGGCAATCTTTAGTGGCTTACATTATCTTTTATTATCACTACAGATAATTAATGAATGTGGCTGCCACAATCCTACGACAACAGTTTTTTGGCATTATATTTTTTCTGGCTCCTGATATTCCTTGTTAGCATATGCAACAGTTTTCTTTCTAATCTCAAATTTTCACTTTTCAAAGGTAAAATCACAGTTTTTTCATACAATTTGTGGTCTTATTATCATGAATTGTAGCAATTCCAAGGCTCTGCAAGCTTTCATCAAAAGTTCGATGAAAGAATAAATCTCAACCACTCTAGCATCTCATTTATTAGAACTTGAAATAAAATGCACAGAATAGCGCAATAGCTAAACAAAGAAAACTCTTTCTATCATTGAAGTACATGGAATTCAACATTAATCCCTTCTACATCCTGTCAAGATTTTGTTTCCCATAATATAAAGAAGAAAAGGAATGCAAGGTGTTCATGGAAATAAATAATGTATGCACATAACTTTGAAGCACAAAATTCATTTCAAACTTGCCCCCGAAAAGTTTTCTACTTCAAAAGATGAGCAGATAACAACAAATCAAATTCAAGAAAGGGGAGTTAGGTATCAGTTCTTACATAAGGTACCTATTTGTAAAACAGGAGAAAAAAAAATGAAATGTATTTGATATATTTTTGCTAACTTCACAGATTATAAGAACAATCTCTGAATTCTAAATTAAGGATTTCACTTACAGCCGGGGAAAAAAAACAAAAACAATCTCAGGGCTTCCCCTAGTCCATAGAATTCCCTGTCGTCAAACATTTTCATTCTTCTGTAGCTTTGCTGGCCCCTACTCTATGACCAGAGGCTTCCTCAAAATTTATTGTCACAACAAGAATGTGCCCAGAAAAGCCCCTCAAGTCTCTTTCTCCTCAGTGAAGTTTTAGTCACACTTGATGTTTCTGTAGATCCTCCTCACAAACAAATTAGAGCCCAAATAACCAACAGCTCCTGCATATAAAAAGAACATAATTAAATTGATGCCCAGAAGAAAATTTTTACCGGCTGGGAAAAGAGGACCTAGCATCTCAAGATTTATTCAACAAGCTAGCAATCAATGACATTTGTTATATGCCTGCACCAGCCTGTACACAATTCCTTGTACTTTGAACTTCATTCATGACAACTTTCTTGTTTAGGCCCTTCTAAATTAATCAAGTCAGTGAAATTTCA
This sequence comes from Aleurites moluccanus, assembly GCA_948193065.1. Lineage (NCBI taxonomy): Eukaryota > Viridiplantae > Streptophyta > Magnoliopsida > Malpighiales > Euphorbiaceae > Aleurites > Aleurites moluccanus. The sequence continues at coordinate 18,325 of CANXYC013206938.1, forward strand.
GCATTAAAAAGGACTTTGACATTCTGTCAAGCTATTTCCAGGAAGGTATAAACCAGGAGCTAGTAAGCACGCATAATAAAATTATTCTTTTTTCCAGCAAATGCAGACATTTCCACATGCTACCACTTGATTGCATCAGTGAGAAAACCAAAATAAGTTAGCTTAAAGATCTATACTGCAGTCAATATTCCATGAAAGCAAAACAGGTTTTGTAACATGATACATCAAAGTACAAGAAGCATATCAAATAAACTTAAAAACAAGTAAATAAATGGTACAAATATTGAGGTATTAATACAAAATTAATCATGAAAAAAAAAAAGAAGCTTACCACAGAGGATTCCTAGACCAAGGCAGAACATCAAAGTGTATCCAAAATAGAAGCTTGTTTGGAAGAAGCCCGACATCTTAGTCTTCACATAGTAGTAATATATTGAGTACAAGTACACATATACAGCTGTTGAGGCAGCTGAGAAAAATGATGTCCACTGCCAGTGATAGTTCTCAGCATTGAGCAAGAAATATGTCCCGACAATTGTCACACAAACAGTGACAATAATGAGAATCAGGAAAACAAGTAGCATAAAGCCATATACGTAGTAAACCTGTAAGGCAGCACAAGACGTAATGTTAGACTGATACATAGTGTAACAAACACAAAATTCCACATATGTACTTAAACAGGAAAATATATTTCTTTGTGCTCAGAAGATAGAAAGCATATGAACAAAATAATATCAAACTTAATTATCCTGCAAAAGATACGACATATGATGTCATACATCACATAAATATGGTTGATAAAAGCAGGATATCGTTTATAGTCCCCTTAAACATTCCAAAAACACGTATCAGGAATTAGCTACAACACATCATTCAGATGTTTTTTGAAGCAATCAAACGACAATGCAGAATAACTCACCTTGTAATTCCAGAATGAAGTGAACACAAAGTACATCTCAATGAATATGCTGCCAAAAGGTAATAATCCTCCCATCAGTGAGACCACTGATGGCGTCAGGTACCATTTCTTCTCAGGGATTGGACGAGGAATGGTCTTCACACGACATGGATTATTGGGAGCGCCACTCCAATTTCTTCCAACAACTGTGCCAAGAAGCGCGAGAGGGAAGGAAATGAAAGCCCAAATTATGAAAACAACCACCATGGTGCCAAAGGGAATAGCTGCTAATGACCCATAAAATATAGCAATTGTGTTCAATATGAACCCAATTCCAAAGCACATGAATGGAAACAGAGAAGCTGTGAGGATCATTGACTTTATCCAATTTTTACCTGGAGAAAAAAAAAACCTAATAAATATTAAAAGACACAAAAAATAGATAAATAAGTCAATTAATGGATAAAGGTGCATACCACCATGGCGGGAATAAATTCCCCCACTCACATAACCAGAAATGAATGATGTGAGGGCATAACACACAATGGAAGTTGTGACAATTGCTCCCCTCCTGAGCCACATAAGCAACGATATATATTATCAAATGAAAACAAGAGATGATACAGAATTCTATTTTATGGGTAAGAATAAATTATGTAAGAGCACCAGGGAGGAATCCGATAACAAAAGGAAATAAATCTACAGGATAACAGAATCTACAAATTTATAGTGGCATGAAAAAGAACATTGACCAGGAAAGAGGTGAAAGAGCAAGTATCAATACACATTACTGACACAATTCACAAGGACAAACACCATAATGGATGGCCAGCTCAAATATAAAATTTTCCAGGTTCAACCAACTAACCAATCAACTATCTATTGATCATCTGAGACATCAAAATGAAATAAATTGAATAGCATGGGATAGATAAATGTAAGTTGATAAAGACTGTTGCAAATACTCTGGAGTAATATCTCAACATACCCAACATATAGCGTTCCAACAATTGCCAACAATATGACAAGAAGCACAAGCAGTGCTAGCTGAGCACCAGTACCAACAACAGCTGAAAGAATAACTAAATTGCGAGGTGACCGAAAAACATCTCCATGGACCAGTTTCCAACCAGACTCCTCACTAACATCTCTTTCCTGACAACACATTTCAATGGTGCCACAATGTGTGAGAATTCATCACAATTGGTAGATATACATTCATACCCATACCCCGCCCACCAAAGAAAAATAATAATAATTTGTTCTAAGAAAATTCAAAGAATTCTCAACCAATAAAAGAATGAAAAAGGCAATAAATCCATGAATAAAAACATAATATTCACAAGAAATTTGTATTGAAGAAAAGTATCACCAGAGTCTCGAGATCATCATCTTCCCGTGCATATTTGGCATAGTCATTTCTAAGGGTCCGCATCAATATCATTGACACCAAACCAGTTAGAAAGATAACCATCATAAATGAATTGAAAATGGAGAACCAATGGATCTGCATGTTAGGAAAAGCATTTATGAACAGGTGAAGGGACTAAATAATTGAACAGCAAGAATGCAACCACAAATCTATTTTATTTCCCTCTAAGCAAAACTGTTTTTAAGATTAAAGACACTGGAATCAAAATGACCATTGAAAATAAAGAAATATACCTGGTGCTCAAAGAAAGGATAGTCTAAATACACATCAAAACGACGTGCAAAAGTGATATTAGTTGAAACCCATTTCACAGAATATGTCATGTCCAACATTCTACGTGCTTCCAAGGGCTTTGGATTATCTTGTGTAAGATTTACATGAATAATCTGTGAAAAAGAAAACAAAAACTTTAATAGGAGAACAACAGATGTCAAAACCTTTATAGAAACGTAAGGGTGTTGTGGAACCACAAACCTGGTCTTTATTATATCTAACGGTGATGCTTTTATGGGTGTAAAGTACATGCTTGCCATTATCACTGTTCTTGTCAGGATGCAACTCACCAACAAAGCCTAAATAATCAAACAGAAAATTTATTTCAGAATGAATTATCAACTCATATTGAGAGAGAGAGAGAGAGAGAGCAGAGCATAGTTTGGTGAATACATACCCCACAATGGCAGGTCATCTGAACTTGCAATCAGAATACCAAAGACCAAACAGCAAAAGACACAAGGCCAAAAAGTAACCAGTAAGTTTCCATTGAAGCAAATAAGCAATTGAATGAGGAACATCCAATCCCTAAGCACAACACACACACACACACACACACACACACACACACACACACACACATATATATGCAGTACTTTCCTAGGATTTTTGATAGGAAAATGTATAAGAAATACAAAGCAACATACCCATGAAGAATTCAAACCAGTAATTGTTCTCAATTGCATCCTTAAATTGTTTAGCTTTTGCTTCATCAAGATCAAGTGAACAAATGGTACCTCTTTCCACATTCCCTATTTTAGAAGTTATAGAAAAACAAGATAAAATTAAAAACAAGGGAAAAAAAAAGTGGTCAATAAATTGATGAGCAAAACTATAACCACAATCCAGCATAGAACATAGATATGCTCAGAAAAAGTTACATACTCAAGAACTTTATGTCAATCTTGCTATCAATAAGCTCATTTCCTCCCAGGACCTCACCAAGGCCACCCCATTTGTGTCCAGCACTGCCAGATGGATGGCAGAATGGAAGGCTGTAATAGTTGTATGTTTCTTGTGGATTATTATAAGGACCAACCTTATTCACCCAAAGAGTAACCGGGTCATCTGGTTGATACTGTGAAAAAGGCAAAATAAAAAAATATTAGGAGAAATAAAATATAACAATTAATTGGTATTGCAGATTATGTCAAAACAGAGTCTTAGTCAGAATAGCATAAAACTACAAAAGCATGGAAACAGGAAAACAGGATATAATAAAGAAATTCTTTGTAATAGAACACATGATAGATTTGTGTTTGTTGATACTAGTGTGTATACATTTCATTCACATAAATTTAAGACAGATTGTGATCTTATAAATCTCCTTTCATAATCACCAAAATGATGCCATTGTCATTTTTGTTTATGCACCTCAGATTTTTAGAATTCAAAAATCAAAAGAAAATGAAATGAAATATCTAAAGGATGTGCCTTACTGGTATGAAGAAGAAGATAAAAAGCAGATATATAATGTAATGTCAATATCTCAATTAGATTCCATATCCACAGATGGCAATGTTTTCCACCTCTTTCCTCACACAATTCAACTTAAGGCGCTTCTTTTTAAGTTCATCCTAGTCTTAAAGTTGCTTCACACATTGACATTCATGTCCTGCCAAGAATAAACATGCATTTTGAAACAAACACCATTATCCCTACAATGCATGCTAGAGACACCTGTGATGCACCTTCCCTTGAACAAGAATTAGCACAAATTCAATGATGTCTAAAATCAATTCTTAAAACTGGCTCAATAGATTCATCATGTAAATATAAACATACCATTTCTTTTCAATGCACATGGATTATGAATCTCAAGTGCAAGATGCATTGTACATGTTTCAAATCACCATACAATGGCCCTTCAAGAGGACTCCAACAGCCCCTTTAAAGAAGAGATCCAATGCTATCAACAGCTAATGATTAGCACAACTATGACACATCAAAAGGAAGTTAAATCAGCTGTAAGCTCCATCAAAAGATTGACTTGGGAGCTAAATTTGGGTACGTTAGCCCGAATATGTTTGCATAACTGATAAGGCAACAGTCAATTCCCCAACAAAGTTCTACTACTTGCTAAAACAAGTTTCTCAGAATTCATTCAGGTATATGAGGTAGTAATCAGATCCAATTTATAAGAATCAGTAACAAAACCGCCCCACATTCTGCTAAGCTAATTACTTGTTACTAAGTAATTTACATTTTTGAATCGCATAATCCACTTGCTTATTGGTTTTCATTCAAGACAATGAACCTGCCTCCAACATTACACGGTCAACCATCATAATTTCCAGCAAGCTTCCCAGCATTATCATTCGCGCGCGCAAAACGAACTCAACTAGAGATCTAAGCCCTAATCTCCAATCCATAACATCACACCAATTTATGCCAGAATTCAACGAATCAAATCACAATAACCTCACATAACGAACCAAATAATCAATTTAGGAAGCACGACAATTAAAAAACCACACAGATCTGAGTCCAACTCGGAAACTAAAAAATCCCTAAACAACGAGATCTACTAGTTACAAACTGACCAACACCTAGTCAACAAAAAAAAAAAGATGAAAGGTTTTCACAGCTTTTACCTTGTGATCCGACTCGGAGGCGAACGCCGGCGAAAGTAAGAGGAGGGAAATGAAGGCGAAGAGAAGGAAGAAAATAGATCGGACAGTGGTGGAGGATGAGGACGCGGCCATGGCGATCTGACGGTCTAGAATCGAGTCAATCAAAAGTCTCTCTCTTCTACTTTTAGTTTTGGCGTTCTTATAGATTCCGATCTTTCTCGCTTAAGCTCAGAATTTACCCTTTCCCTTTCTTCAGTTAGAGCGAGAGAGAGAGTAATAAAATATTTCACTGTGCAAACGTTCAAATAAAGAAAGTAAATTAATACAAATGTTTTTATTTTATGGGGACCCTTTTTAACTAAATGGCCCAACTAACCACTTTAATTTATTTATTATTATTATTATTTTTTTTTTTTTTTTTTTTTTGAAAAAGAAACATTTAGGCAAATTCTATTTATTGTGTGATTATGAAATAGATCCAATCGATTAAATCGAATTAAATTATATTAAAATTGATAGTTTTATAATTTATTTAATTTAATTTAATTTAAAAAATAGAGTCAATAAAAAATTTAATTTGATTGACTCTTTGTCTATTTTTTTCTGATTTCAAAAAAAAATATATAAAAAATATATATATATATATATATATATATATATATATATATATATATATATATATATATATATATATATAACTACGTTTTTTAATCTAATATTAATTTAAAATTTATAAAAATATTATTTATGAAAATTAATTAAAGATAATAAAAAAATTTAATTCTTAAAAAAAAATATAAGTTTATGTATACTGGTTAATAGAATAAACAAGTTTTAAGTTGTATAATATTAATTTTTTTTTTATTATCGATATTTTATTAATATTTTTTTTTAAATTTATAATAAAATAATGAAAATTTATAAAAAAAAAATTAATTTAAAATTAATAAACCGAAAGTATTTAAATCGAATTGAAATTGATAGCTTGACTATAATAGTAATTTGATTTGGTTTAAAAAAATTTCAAATTAAAAATATTAATTTGATTTAATAATAAATTTCCAAATCGATCAAATCAAATCGATACCACCTCTAAATATGAGTATGTTTGAGAATTTAAAAATTGCGTTTATTATTATAGAGTGCAGCGTTTTGCTTTAGTATAATAATGTAACGTTTTGGAAAAATTTTATTTTAAAATAAAATTTTAAAAGTATCATTTCAAAAAAAACTATCATTTTTAATTTAAATTTTATCTGTTTTAAGTTTTAAAACAGCGTTTTAAATTAATTATTTAAATATTTAAAAAATTATTTAACTTTTTTAAATTTTTAAACGATATTTTATACTTATTTTAAATAAATTCAAACACTCTCATATTATATTTACATATATACGTCATCATCAACAACTTACATAAGTGTGCAAATTTTCAATATCAATCCAAATATCATAGCCCATCAACCTCAATATTATTATTATTTTGTTGATTTCAAAAAAAAGAAAAAAAACCTCATTGTTTTCCTTTGAGCCCTAACTCTATATCTAACCTTATTTTCTTCAACTGGCTCCACAAAGAACATTACCCTATAATGGGAATGAGATCTTTTGTCTCAACAAATGGATGCCAAAAGGCTTGGAGAAGAATGACTTTGGATATGACCCAATCATACGAGTCGATAATCGAAATAACCATGTGCAACCATTAATGTCAACTGCTTCAAAGTATGAGCTTCTTTAGGAATGATGGGTAAGAATTCTAGGGTACATGGTGGAACATGCAAAGCTATGTAACATGGGTTAGTCTAGTGGTTTGGAATTAAAAAGATGTGTTTGCTCCATTTCTGGACAAATTGATGAGTTTTAAGGAAGATGAAATTAATAAATATACAATGAGATCCATCACATCCATACTTATTTTTTTTCTTTAATCTTTTTTTTTTTTTTTTTATTGTGAAACCCACTTCAATATATGTTTGTGGCATACATGCATGAATGATGATTCAATTTTCTATCTATTTCCACGTATTTTTCTCTTTAATTCTCATTATAAGTTTTTTTTTTTTTTTTCCTTTCAAAAACAATAAGAGGATAGATGATCTAGTGATCTTTAAACAAGGATAATGGTTCTCTTTGGTGTGGATTTGAGTTTAAAACAGACTTTTACACTTTCAATATATAAACAATTAGTATGAAAGTGTTAAACTTGAATTTATCAAGGCATTTTCTGTACCTAAATCAATGATTTCATCTTTTAAAATTCTCAAAAAAAAAAATATCAATATTGAAATAATATTTTTAATGGGACAGAAATATGAAAAATTATAGAGAGGATACTCACTTATTGGTCGTAATATGTTAATTTATATTCTCAATTGTGATTGGTTAGATTAATTTAAAAAATACATACCACATCACATAAATAGATGAAATTATACCTTGAAAATTCTGCCATGATAAAAACTATTTTAGAAATGGAGAATGACCAAGATTAAGGCCTAAATGCATGTAATATTTTTTTAATGAAAATTAATTATAGAATGACAAGTGTCCTGGTATGGTGGCAATTTTGTTTCCAATTGATTGGAAGTATTTTCAACTCTAAATTTATAATTTTCTTGAATAATAGAGTGTTTAGATGTCATTACGAAATTAAGATTTAAATTATATAATTGTTGAGAAATAGGCTATAGAAACACAAAAATAAAATCGATCAAGCAGAACAGTAAGATAAAAAACACAAAAATTAACGAGGTTCAACAATGTGCTTACGTTCTCGGAAGCAAAGCGGCTGAATTATTATTATTTAGAGAGATTGATTCTCTAGGGTTACAAATACATTATATATATATAACTCATAGTACATTTACATAATTATTCTGTATCATACCGGGGGGACGTTGCCCCCGCACCCCCAACCCACTAATCGAACCCGCACACAACTAGGATATTTCTCGATTAAACAGATACTGTCGTTTCGCTCCGCTCCAGCATCTGTCCCTTTGTTTCGGTATAAGCAATATACAATAATAATAAATTTTTAAAAAATAATGATTATGAAATTAAAATTTAATCACAAAATATTTGAATATTATTATATCATTTGCTATTTCTTAATTTCATTAAGGTAAAAGGGTTATAAAAAAATCAAAAATTTTATTGAAAAATTTCTATAAAAAATAAACTACAATTTTCAGTTTATTTTTTTACTTAAAATATCCCTTCAATTCTATTTTTTAAAAAATATTCAAACACTTTAATTTTCACTTATAAATTAAAAAATTCTTAAAACAGTATTTTTAAATGATTATATCCTATCCAAACACCCCCATAAGTCTAATGGCATATTCATGTTTAGCATATGCATTTACAAATCACCTGTATATAACTTGCCTTGAAAAAATGGACTTATCGAATAGCTCATGAGACCCAGGCTTTGGCTAATGGAGCACTGCGACTTGGAGTAGAACCGAATGAGTCCAATTGTCTCAGCTCAAGTCCTTTCAATGGACAATTCATAAAAGGCCCCATGACATGGTCTGACCAGAGCAACAATGAGAGCAATCAAAATTTATCTAACCAATAGTAACATGAATTGATTATGATTAATTCGTTAATATCTCACATACTCACATTATTATTAAAAAAATCACTTGCGAACTAAATCTGAATTATAATTTTTTCAATAAGTAGACAAGAGATGAAATTCTATAAGCATTGGAAAAGAATTATAAGAAAATTAGACTCCACTTTTATAATTGGTGCAGTGTTTAATTTTTCAGCATCAATAATACATTTACTTTTCATTTTATATATTTAAAAAGTTGAATATATATCCCAATCAGAGTTAAGGGTGTTTGATTAATTCTTAATAGCCTCTTAATCGATAAAAAATTATTGTTATTTGATAAAAAATACTATAGTCTATTAACCGCTCCTAATGGATCAAATTTATACTAGAGCATGTATGATTAAAATTCTGTTTGATTTAACTGTTAGCTGATAACTAGTGATTATTATCTAATAGTATATTATTACAGATATTTAGTAAAATTATTATTAGCTATTAGCTGATATTATGTTTAATGATTATTAAAAATAAATATTACTTTCTCCTTTTTATTTATATAAGCACAATTATTTTTACATAAAAATTAAAAAATAATAATTTTTTTAACTTTATTTTTTTATTTTTTTTCTAATTTACCCTCAACATATCAAATACTGTTACTTTTATTTTTGTTATTTTGATTGTTCATAGAAATTACAATGAAAAAATTTATTAGATGGTATCCAATAATATAAATTGATAAGTAAAAATTAAAAAGAAATATATTAATTTATATTTGGTAATATAATTTAATTTAACACATTATGAAAAATTATTTGCCACTATATAAAAATTTTCATATAATTAATGCATTTTTTAAATTAAAAAAGGGTAAAATAGACTTTGTATTTTAGGTCAAATCGATTTCAAGTAAATTTGTCTATCTAAATGAAACGTTTAGAATATAAATTTTGTCTATATAAAAAAAACAGAGAGAGTAATATTTATTTTTTTATTTAAATATTTTTTAAATGATAATTTAGTTTTTTTTACTTCAAAAATTATGAATTTTTTTTTTAAAATAATAAATTTAAATTTTTATAAATAATTATTTTTTAACTACCTAATAGTTATCAGTAATCAAATACTATGATGCAACTGTTATAAATAAAAAAGCTAACAATCGCATTAAAAAGTTTTATCAAACACTCACTAAAAGATATTAATTTTAAATTATTTAGACTTTTAAATTATTTATATATCTTAATTATTAAAAAATATTTAATTCTTAATTATTAAATAAATTAAATTCATAAAACAAAAATTATATAAAAATATAATTAATAATTTCTATCTTTATTCAAAACATACGAAGAGACTTATATGTCCAGGGGAGTATGGTCCACCTAGTAAAAAAAAAATATTTTATTAAAAAATTTAATTTAATTTATTACATAATTTTACTAATTATAAGAGAATAATAGTCCACAAAAATTTTGACTTTTTCCACATAAGGCCAACTTAAAAATTAAATTATATATTTATTTTATATTTATATAAAAAATTTAATTATGGATCCTCTCAAAATTATTTTATTAATTTCATTATTGAAATGAAACATCCAATTACTAAGTTAAGTTTCAATTTTTTATTTTTTATTTTTTGTAGATGATGGATTATTGGATTTCTTTTTGAGAATATTGTATTAATTCAATTCAATTTTAATTTTAATTTTAATTTTAATTAAAATCAAATTTATTATATATATTTTAAATAATTTTCTTATAATATTTTTTAATAATTATAATAATTTTTTAACCAATGCAAGAAAAAAAAAGGGTTACTTTTATGTTCTTCTGAAAATACCCTTGACAAGATAATCTCATTATAACAAAGATCTATCATGGATGATTCATAGTGGCATTATTGGCTCAGTGGAGAAGTCTCTAACAAATTTTTTTACTATAATATATTGTTTAAGTTTAATTAATTACCCACCTAATAAAAAAGACTTATTATGTGTCAAGTCACTACCTACACTTACTATAGATTTGTCATGCATGTTTTAAAAGGTGAATTTCATAGAGAAATTAAGGTCCAGCTTGACACAGCTTATAAAAATAATTTTTCTTATGGAGAAAAATTATTTTTCTAAAAGTGATATTTCTAAAAGTAATTAGCTATATGTTTGTGTTTGGTAAAATACAATTTAAAAACTGCTTATAAACTCATAAAGGTATTTTTATCTATTAATTTTTTAAAATTAGCTACGCGTTTAATCTAAAATTCAGCTTTCCTGAAAAGCTTCAATTTCCAATTTATCCAAAAAGCTGAATTTTAGCTATCTAGATAATTGCTTTTATTAATTTTGATATTTATCAAACACTAAAAACTGAGCTAAAATCAACTTTTCACCTAAAAAAGCTGATTTTTCCTATCCATAAGCTATGCCAATCAGGCACTAAGAATATACCATAATAGCTTTTTTTGCCACCTTTGTTCTGTTGTGGCAAACTCTAAGGGAATAAAAATTAATTAATTAATTTTAGATAACTATACTTCTTTAAATTAATTTGGAACCTTTGATTGATATTAATTAGTATTTTATTATATAGTATTATATAATTTTTTCATTTATAAAGTAACTAAAAATAACACTTACCTAACCAAATTGAATCATAGTGTCTTAAACATGTAATTGGGACTTGATGTAATGGTGCTTTATCTAAATGGAAAAAGAGTCAATATACTCAGTTTAATAAATGGCTCGAATTCGATACCTTTTCGTTATTTTTATTTTTAAAAAAGAATGAAAAAATTAATTAAATCACAGTCTTATTAATAAAAATTATATTATTAAGCAAATAATGAACATGATATTTTGAAAATAATATTAAGACTCTTTTTTATTGAAAATATATTAAGAAAATTATAATATTTATTGAAAAATTTATATAAAATTCTTGGTTGTCATTTATTTAATATCTATTATAATTTATATTATTGAGCTATTTAATTTTAATAAGTGAAAAGTTACATAATATGATATTTAAAATGAAAAATAAAAGATGAAATTATTAGGTTATTTGAAAAAATAATTTAATCTAAATTTGTATATATAAATTTTATATTTGCTTATATAAATTTTTAACTTTTTTATAATTTTTATGTTAGGTATTGTAATTTTTTTGAAAAAAATAATCAAAGTTATAAATAAATTATAAAGTTAGTTTAGAAAAATATAAATTTTATTTAAAAATTAAATAATTAAAATAATAAATATAATTATATGTTTTATTAATATATTTTACAACTCTTATTATTCAATTTTGAAAATTTAAAAATGTTACCTTTAATTTGTAAAGAAGATTTTAATAATTTTTATATATTATTTAATCATTTTAAAAAGATCAGTAATTAAAATTTTAAATATGATTAATTATTATGAGATCCCTGTATTTTGACCAATTATACTAAAAAGTCAATATATTTTCAAAATTATACTAAAAAGTTCTTGTATTTTGGTTCCGTTAAAATCTGAGGTCCTTCTGTTATAAAATCCGTTAAATTTATATAAAAAATCCAAAATACCCCTCATTTTCAATTTATTTTTCACTCAAATGTCACTAATTTCAACAATACCAAAATTTTCATTTTTCCTACCACAATCACCACCACCACCACACAGTACATACAATTTAGATTGGTTCCAATCCGTCAATAAAATTTACCATTTAGAAGAAAATAACAAATTTAGATGAGATGAGAGAGGAAAAAAAAATTAAATAAAAATTATGTTTGGCTTAGAAGTACATGACATAATTTTTTCAGAAAAATAAATTGCATGCCAAATTAAGACCTCAAAAAAGGAGAAAAAATTTACAGAAATAGAAAATTTCACTGCAACAAGAACAATGAGCATCATTGACAATCAATCCTTATGAAAGAAATCAAACAATTTGATAATTTAAAACTGAGAGTGAAAGGCCTGGTTGAATCGGGTATTACTTTCATTCCCTGTTTCTTCATTCATCCATCTGAAACATTATCAAATCTAAAATCCAGCTCTCGGAACGAAGAATCCAACACCACCATCCCTACTATACCTTTCTGGCCAATGGCAAGCATTGGTGGACCAAGTGTCAAAAGCATGCCAAAAGTTTGGGTTCTTCCAAATTGTAAATCATAGAATTTCAATGGAGGTCCTAGATAGTACAATCAGAGTAATCAAAGGATTTCACGAATAACAGGTGGAGGAAAAAACACAATAGTATTATAGGGAGATGCAAACCACCACACCATCAAAATAATGACGAACGACGACAAAAAATAAGAAATAGAGAGATAGAGAGCGAGTGAAATATGAGAGAGAGGTTATTCAACGACTGTGCGGGAAGGTTGGGATTGTAGGGGCTATGGTGGACGTTGCGATGGAGCTGGAAGAGCCTACAGTGGAGCGGGCATTAGCGGTGTTGGAGTTAATATGTACTGTGGAGGAAGATGCAACAGAGCTGTGGGTCCATGCTTTACCATGCCTGTAATGGTGGCTAAGATGTAAGAAATAGGAAAAGATGTTGGCGGAAGAAATGAGACTAATTTAAGTTTGTTGGTTAAAATTTTTCTTTGGATTTATGGGATTAATTTTAATGGAGATTTGTGATTTGATTAAGTTGTAATTTTAGGGTTTGGTTAAATTAATTGTAGGAAGAAAAAGGAAGGGTATTTTGGGTATTATAATAAATATTTTAATAAAAATTTGACTACGGAAAATAGACCAAAAATAGACGGAAGGACCTTGTAGTTTAACAGAACCAAAATGCAAGGACTTTTTAGTATAATTTTAAAAATATAGGGACTTTTTAATATAATTGATCAAAATGCAGGGATAATAATTAACTCTAAATATTTTAATAAAAATTTAACTTTTGGGGGTTTGACTAACGGAAAAGAAACAAAAAATAGACGGAAGGATCTCGTAGTTTAATGAAACCAAAATATAATGACTTTTTAGTATAATTTTAAAAATATAATTTTTTTTAATATAATTAATTAAAATACATGAATCTCATAGTAATTACCCTTTTAAAATATCAAATTTAAGGAATTATAATGATAGATGGCATTATAATTTTAATACAGAAAAGACACTTCGTTAATTGTTAGTCTTATTTAATAAGTTATTTATGAAATATGAGACGTTTTAATAATTTAAAAAGTTTTAAAAATTATAATTTAATAATATATAATGTAATAATTTTAATGATATATTTATTATATTAAATAAAAATAAATAATAAAAAATATATTATAAATTTTATAATATTAAATTTAACGATATAAATTTAATATATTTATAATTTTTTATTACTTATTTAATTTTTATTTAATATAAAAAAATTTATTATTACAAACACTATTAAATTAATATAAAAAAAAAATAATCTTGGTTTGTATATATACCATAAAAGTGGGAAATAATGCAATGTATTCTGGACCACCTTAATATATAATTTTGATGTTCATTGCTTGTGGTTATGATATGGGATTGGTAAAGTGTCCCCTCTCATTTATTGTCACATTCAAAAGGGGAATGGTGAGGTATTCCACTCATCTTTCTCTCTCTCTACAAAAGGACACTTTCACTTTGTCTCTCTCTATGAACAACTACAGAGTTACAGTTCTATAGATTCTCTATATAACAGTATGTTACTGTCCTTTTTAATTCAAATTTCACAAATTATTTTCTCGCCCTTTTCCGTCTTAAGTATCTCTTAACTACCTTAGATTCCCATCAAAATTCCTTGCTTTCTCTCTCTAAAGTTCCAATTTTTAAGAATCATTGTTAGATTTCTTGCTTTTTCCGGTTCTTGAGATTGGAGATATGAGTTGAAACTGAATTGGGATTTCATCAGAAGGTTTAATTTTAGCTGAATTTAAAGTCTTTGTTCTTTTTTATAGTATTTGACAGCTGTGGGAAATAAGAAAAAAAGGTGAAATGGAGAAGTACGAGCTTGTGAAAGATATAGGATCTGGGAATTTTGGAGTGGCTAGGCTCATGAGGAACAAGGAAACCAAAGAACTTGTCGCTATGAAGTATATCGAGCGCGGCTACAAGGTAGGTTCCTTCACACACACACACACACGCACACACACACATATAATTTTCACTGTGGAAGTATGATGCAGGGAAAGAAAATGACTTTTTTTTTCAACTATTATTTATTTTTTGGAAAAAAGACAAGATTTTGTTGTAGAAGAATTGGAGTGGCTGAATTTAGATTTTTTGTTTTTATTTTTTATTTTTTTGGAGGGGAATTGTTGTTATATTAATTTTACTTGTTCTTTATTTGGGTGTAGATTGATGAGAATGTGGCAAGGGAGATCATAAATCACAGATCGCTTCGCCATCCAAACATAATTCGCTTTAAGGAGGTCAGTTCTTAACAGTCTCTCATCTTCTTAATTTCATTTTATGGGGTTTAAAGTGTTTTGTATATATATATATATATATATATATATATATATATATATATATATATTATTTTGAAAATTATTTGGTGGGTATTTGTTGCAAGAGGATTATTTTTTGTTGGTTGATTCAAAAGGAATTTCTTTGGGTATTTGCAGGTGGTTTTGACACCAACCCATCTTGCTATTGTTATGGAGTATGCTGCAGGAGGAGAGCTTTTTGAGCGAATCTGCAATGCTGGAAGATTCAGTGAAGACGAGGTTTTTCTCTTTTATCATAGCTTTCGTTTTCAGTAGTTTGGTTTCTGTAATTACAACGAGTTTGTTTCAATTGAACTATAGCATGTGAATGAAGTTAGCTCAAATTCGTTTTTTCTTTTGTAGTGTCAGCTAAAGTTGCCTTTTAATTCATTTTCAGGCTAGATACTTTTTCCAACAGCTTATTTCAGGAGTCAGCTACTGTCATTCCCTGGTAAATCAAATTTAGTATTTAGATGGCATTTTGGTTGCTAGAAATTCCATTATTTTTTATTTATTCATTTTTTTTTTTTAATTACTTGCAGCAAATTTGCCATAGAGATTTGAAGCTAGAAAATACCTTGTTGGATGGAAGCCCAGCACCGCGTCTGAAAATCTGTGATTTCGGTTATTCTAAGGTTTTATTGAAAATCCAAATTGATACCTTTTGATCTCTTATGAGGTGTATGTTACATTTTAATTTTGTGATGATCATTTTTATGCAGTCATCCTTGCTGCATTCAAGACCCAAATCCACAGTTGGCACTCCAGCTTATATTGCCCCAGAGGTTCTCTCTAGGAGGGAATATGATGGCAAGGTAATTTAGATTGTTTATATGTCGGACTTATAACTCCGCTTGAGTATGAGTTTCTCGTTTTTAGTTGGTTTCAAGCCCAAATGAAGAAGGAGAGTTGTGGTAGGTGACAATCAGCGTAAAATTTTGTCATATCTCATGTTTATGGATTCAACTAATATAAACATTGGGGCATTATCTACTTACGACGTGAAGAAGCTTTATATTATAAAGCAGTTGTATACTTTTCTTGTCCTGGAAATAACATAGTCTATGATCTTATAATCTTCATAACTGGAAGTCTTTTGAGCTGAGAACATGAATCTTCATTTTTACTTCACAAGCTTGGTTTAACTTCTACTCTGATTTTTCAGATGGCAGATGTCTGGTCTTGTGGAGTGACTCTGTATGTTATGCTGGGGGGAGCATACCCATTTGAAGATAAAGAGGACCCAAAGAATTTCAGGAAGACGATCAATGTATTTTTCCCCCTCATTGTATCTCTCTTGTATTCAGAAATTTTTCATTTTCATTGTTTATAATTTCCTTAATTGTTTTGCAGAGAATTATGGCTGTTCAATACAAGATCCCTGACTATGTTCACATATCTAAAGATTGCAGACATCTCCTGTCCCGTATATTTGTTGCCAATCCATCCAGGGTACGTGTTAATGAACTTGTTTTAGAAGTCAGTCTACTTATTGTATGAAAATAAAGATGGCATCATGATACTATGCATAGGTAGCTTTCCTTTAATCAAGTGTTATCAATTTATTGTTATTTGGTCTTATGTTTGGAAACTTGATTCTCCTTTTAGATTTCTGTTCTGTTTTTTCCTGTTCTGTCCAGAGTAATTTTGTCTAGATGCCTCTGAATTTTTTCTGTGATGCCCTTTCAAATTTGAGGATCAAAATCATCGGAGGAATACTTGCCCTCTTACTTCCTAATTTTATTACATGATTGTTATTGGTGGTATCCTTTTTCCTGTTCGTTTTTAGTACAAGTTTTCCATGTGTTAGCTTGCAATACTTTGGTTCATTTTGGTATTATATAATTGACAGAAGTAATATGAAGGAAAGCTAGGCAGTCTTACAAAGTAGGGACCATGTGGCCATTTAGGCATGCACATGGTTGCTATTATTGCTTGTTATAAGAAAGGTGGTTTATAATAGGAGTTACATGTTGCATCATAGAAGTATATTTGTAAGAAGATGCTGTCACTTTGATAAATTGGGCCACAAGGAAGACAGGGCAAGGGTCTCATCCATCTTTTCCTTTTTTCTTGTTTCCTTTCTTTATTTTTCTCTCTTTTTTTTCTTTCTTCCTTTCTTGAAATGAAGGGCCTTATCCATTTTTATTTGCTTTATCCATGATTTTATTTTGGCTTGTGATTTCCACTTCACTATGCGTGGTGCACTTGCATTCTCATCTAGGCAATATAGTCTGTTTACTTGCCATAGGTCTTCTCATGCCTGAGGTCTCTTTATCTCTGCTAAAAGACTGAACTGAGTAATTTCATTATCAAACACTTTAATCTCCAAACCATTTCAGCAGAAATAAAGCTTCAATAACGAAACATTAAAATACCAAGGCAGTTGACCAAACAAACAACTCTGCTTATCTAAAGCATAGAGTTGAACCCATTTTTTATATGCACAGAACAACTGGTCAAAAGGATCCAGAAATGTGTCAAACCAAGATTGATAAACATTTAAATATTGCAATATACTACATTTTATCATTTGGTTGATCTACTAAATATTATTCTTGAAGTTGTAAACTGAATTTTCTGGTTTTAAGATCGAACCAAATTGTTTTAAAGGCTAAATCAAATTGAAATGCCAAAAAGTTCAATTTGGTATGGTTTAAACCAAATTACGTACATCCAATCTAGCAGATGAGCATTAAGTTGAGCCATGTTATTGAGCCATGTTACGTTCTTTGATTCATTTTCTTTGTTCCACATATTTTCTGTTAAGAAGGTATGTGTTCTTATAATGTCCTGAAAACTGAAATCCTTATCTGTCATCAATTCTATATCGACTCATTGGCTAATTGTGCTTGCATAATATGTTTTTGATGCTTGCAATTGAGCAATCTGGATCTCAAGGCACTGCAAGGGGATTTTTATATGTACGCAGCCGCTAGATATAGAAATGCTGATATGGTATAACTATGGTTCCTGCGAGAACCTCTTTTTGTTTTTTTGCTCAAGTTAAATTGGATGGGAATCGTCTCTGCATGAAGGATTTTTTAGTTGTCTTCTTTTTACACTTGTTCTGTAATCTGGTTGTTTGCCAAACGTAAAATATCTTCTAATATTGAGTTCACAAAGTTGGAAACATTTTCTTAAGAGTTATTGTCTATATGTTTCAGAATATATTTTTACGTGGTGTTAACATTACTGTTGACTCCTCTGTGGATGTATAAATGCTATTTGCCTGACATTGTTTGATCTTCCAATATTACAATTTGTTGCTGCTATCATTATTATTAGATCATCCTGTTACTATTTCCATGCATGTGATGACTACTGTATTAGGATAGTTAAGTTTTAAGCTATGTATATTTGTACAGAGGATCACAATCAAAGAAATCAGGAGCCATCCATGGTTTTTGAAAAACTTGCCAAGGGAACTGACGGAGGTGGCTCAAGCAATGTACTACAGGAAAGAAAATCCTGGTTTTTCCTTGCAAACTGATGAAGAAATCATGAAGATTGTGCAAGAGGCCAAAGTTCCTCCTCCAGTATCTCGATCTATTGGAGGCTTTGGTTGGGGAGAAGAAGAAGAAGAAGATAGTGATGGGAAGGAAGATGACGCAAAGGCTGAAGAAGAAGAAGAAGAGGAAGATGAGTATGATAAGAGAGTTAAGGAAGCACAAGCAAGTGGAGAATTTCATGTAATTTAAGATTTAATTTTCCCTTTTATTTAGATACCGTTGATCTAAAATTTTGCCTTTTCAATATTAATAGGTTGTTATTCTGCTTGTATAAAACTTTGTACTTGGGACATTGTCTTGAATAAATGTTTGGAATTGTGAAGATTTGAAAGATAGCTATCAGAGTTTGTTCTGTTTTAGCATTTGTTTCTGAGGGTTAAGTTAAGAGTCATAAATTCAAGGGCATTGTAAATCTTATGACTATTGTGTACATTGGATGCAGATTCTCAGTTGAAGAACCATAGCAATAACATGTATATTTATTGTAATTTCATCTGTTTTACTTGCGGTCACTTTTGTATTTTGTTATCTACTCTTTTTCATCACATAATAAATATTCTAATACAATAATGAATTTAATCGATTTATTTTCTAATTCAAATTATATTTTATTTTAATATTACATTAATATTCTCGTTAAAAAATATATTGAAAATAAAAATAATAATTAGAAAATTTAAAATGCGAGAGAATTATGAAAATAAAAATTAAAATAATAAATGAATTAAAAATGTTAAAATAGATATTTTTTTTTTGATAATAATATATTTTATAATTAAGACATTTATTATGAAATGAATTGAGTATTATTTTTACCCAGAAACCCTTTTGCATGGTACAATTTTGGTAATCTCTCGTGTTTGTGATTATGCAAGTCCATTAGACTTGTTCATCATTAATTTGGAGTAAAGCAGGTTTCAATTGTGCAGAGTTGGAAAATTCGAAGGAATATTCTTGCCTGCATTTAGAATAAGAGAGTAGTTTTTAATTTTTTTTTTAAATTGTGAAAATGAAATGTAAAGGTAGAGTGGAATCCTATTCATATAACAAAAGCGATTTAAGATGGTCCCAGCAAAGGTTGCAATTGTGATGGTCTTTTTTTCCCCCCAGAGTTGTCTCACAGACCAATAGGAAGTGAAAACAGAGAAGGAAGGTGGGTTAGTCTTCTGCTTGTGATTGCTTGAATTTCTTTTTTTTTTTTTTAAATTCTTAATGGTGGGTCTTTCTTGTCCTTTTTAATTGTTTTATTGTGGTTTGCTGATTCTGTCAGAGTTCTGCAAGATAACATGTATAATTTAATTTCCTACCTCATATAAAAATATTGAACATAGGGAAATGTTAAAAATCTTCATTGTGCAATTTCTGAAATTAATTTTGATTTGAGTTAAAATTGTCTAAATAATAAACTTTTTTTAAGTTGAAAGACGCCATTGTTCTTCCTTCCTTTTCCATTCTTTATTTACTTGGAAGACAAATTGATCATTGCATTTTTGAAGGTTTATATTAAAAGGAAAATTCTGGCCTAATGCAAGAACAACAATCTACTTGCTACCCAGTTGATTATTGGGTCGAACAATAACATGCTAAGACCTGCAGTGAAAAGAAAAAATTTCAGTGTCGAATTCAGTGGCAAAAATTATTTACCAATATGAATGGTTATTTCTCCCAATTTTTCACAAATTTTAAGTAACATTAACTTTTCTTTTTTGGGCACATTTGAATTAGAAATAGCCTTCTTTCAATTGCAACATATTTAAGCAAGCAGCGCAAGAAAAGGATAGTCCTTGCCCTTCATTTGATTACTAATGTGATGCTTAAGAAAGATTGTGCCAATTCTCTCAGAAGAAAGGTTCCCCCTTTCCATGATTTGGTTGCTTTATCCAAATTCTTTTGTTTTTTTTTTTTTGGATAATGGGTGGGTCTTTCTTGAGGTCTGCTGCTCCTGCAAAGAACACCAAAGATCTGCAAGACTTTATAATTTAAAGGAGGATGTCAGAACTTTTGTAATCATCCCTTTAACAAAATAAAAGTTTAGCCTAAAAATGAAACAATTTGCACATCTAACATCAATTTATTTAAAAATAGAAAAAATACCTATTCCACCTCGAGACAAATCAAATCAGAAAACAATGCAAATCGAGTCGGATCAAATATATTCATTAATATAATTTTTTAAATATATATATAATTATTTATATATTTTTTTTCAAATATCCATTCAATATAATTTATATTTTACATAAAAAAATAATAATAAATTAAATATATATATAAATTAAATATAAATAAAATATTAAAAAAATATATAATCAAATCATATTCAGCACGAATATTATCATTACCCAAACCCACACAAATAAAAAAATATCCGTCCCTCCCCATTTAAGTAATCAGATCGGACCAAGGTGATATTCACATATCCAACTAAAATTATCATCTCTACTCCCTACTCCCAGGAGAATTCCAAAATATAGTCTTAATCATTAAACAAAAAGAAAGTGAAATAGTTAAATAAATGCGCTCTAACTCTTTATTCAAAAAAAAAAAAAAGAGAGCCTTCCCCTTTTTTTTTTATTCTTTACTAACTCACTAGACACGTTGACCATCACAATTGAAGTTTATCCACTTTCAGTGCAATCGCCAGACAGAACTAGTTTATATATGTGACATATGCTCTATTTTACCCTAGATGCTGCCTCTCTCAGTATCGCATGCATATACCGGGTCTCATTTGCAACATTTTCCCTATCGAATAGAGCTGAAACAACTGCGACACCTTCCAGATTTGATACACCAATTTCCATTACGGTGCCTGCATTTGAAGCATTGACGCCACCAATAGCGACCACTGGTAACTTGGAAGCCAAACAAACAGCTTTTAACCCATCTAAACCGACAGTGACGTTGTTTGCTTTTGTACTTGTTGGATATACACCACCACAACCAATATAGTCAGCCCCATCAATCCATGCTTGTTGGGCTTGCTCAGGTGTTTTGCACGATATACCAATTATCTTATCAGGGCCAAGAAGAGTGCGGACAGTACGAACAGGCATGTCAGACTGACCAACATGCACCCCATCTGCATCGCATGCAAGGGCTACATCGACTCGGTCATTTATCAATAGAGGCACTCCATGGGAGCAGCAAATCTCAACACATGCTTTTGCTGTTTCCAAAATGTCACTTGTCTCTGCATCTTTTTCCCTAAGAAGCAAATTCCCAATAGCAAAAGAATTATGAATTATTTTAAATAGACAGTTACTCCATGCATAGGTCAAACTAAGAATAAAAACAAACATCAGGTATATAATGAGTGCACAAATACAACATGCATCTATTCAACTGCAACCCGCAATCATACAGATGGAAAAGTAGTTGAGATACTTCAAACAATAAAACCACCAACAATTTTCTCTAAGGTCATGTAAATGAAAATCCAAATTATAGGAGAAGAGGAAAAGGGGCAAGGAACATTCAATCAAAACAAGAAATGTTCGCACGTAATGCACCTGAAGAAAATTTAAAAAACATAAGAACTTAGGCACGTACTAGGAAAATTGTTTCAGTTTTCTTTTTACAAATTCTATTTTGAAAAGGTGAAAAATTTTTCAGAATGTGAAACAAACAATAAGCAATCAGACCTCAACTGAACAATGGTAGCACCTCCTTCTATTGCTGCTTTAATGCCATCCGCCATAGATCGTCCCCACTTTTTATTCATCTGAGAATCAGTAACAGCATATAAAAATAAATCATTTGGATTGAATGTCCCTCGTCTACAGGAGTTGTGAGAACCAGGCTTCTTAAGCCTTAAAAGGTGGTCAAAGGGGCCTTGATGCCCATTTCCAATGAAAATGTCCTTGCTATATTCCAAGGCATTCTCAACATAGCGCTTAGCTACCTGCCCAAATTCAAGATACATAAGAGCTAGCAGGGCAAAAAAATATATATATATATAAATGAAACAAAATGAGAGAGTTGGAAAGAGGACATGAAGCCTGCCACAATAGCAAGCAAAGGACCTCATTTATCAATATAACCTTCCCTCAACCCATGCTCTGTCTCTTTCAGGCAGAAGAGGAAAAAAAACACTTTTCAACATGCAAAAACTTGAGCATCTTTCTCAAGATCCCACATAACATTGACATCCATCTTAATGATTCAAAAAATGGGCTTGTTGACAATCATGTCAGTTCTTTATTGCAAGAATTAATTCCATAACACAATTTAGATTAATCTTAAAGTTAAAAACTATTAGTGTGCGCATAGTTGGAGGTGATCAAAGACACTTTTCTATCTCAGTTGGGTTGCATCAGGGGTCCACAATGAAACCTTACCTTTTAGGTTTGGTTATGGATGAATTAACAAAACATATATAAAAGGAAATTCTTTGGTTCATGATGTTTGCACACGAAATTATATTAGTAGATGAGACGCAAGAGAGAGTTAAAAGAAAGTTACAATTGTGGAGGAGTACTTTGGAGTCCAAGAATTTCAAGTTAAGTAGAACTAAGACATAATACATGCATTGCAAGTTTAGTGAAGGCCGACGTGCAGATAAGGAGGGAGTTAGCTTGCCATAGGAGTCCTATGTAATTGTAAGATTTCTAATAAATTAAAAAAAAAATTCTACTATATGGTTATATGACCGACTATATTATATGGTATGAGATTTGGACAATGAATGACAACATGTATCAAAGATGAGTGTTGCTAAAATGAGAATGCTAAGATGGATGTATGGTTATATTAAAATAAATAAGATACGTAAAGAAAACATTAGAGATAACGTGAGAGCATCGCAATTAAGGACAAAATGAAAGAAGGAAAATTAAGATTATTTGAGCACGTAAGGCGGAGACATAGGGATGCTCAGTTAGGAAGATCAAGCACATCATGATTGAAAAGAGGAAAAAAAGAAAGAATAGATATAAACTAACTTAGAGAAGAAGAATATAGTATAATCTGGAGAATGAAGACATTATAATTATCAGAAAATATAATATAAAATTATTCAGAATGGAAAAAAAATCCATATAGCTAACCCTAATTAATTTTGGGATTAAAACTTAGTTGATTTGAGTTAAGTTAAAGTTAAAAACTTGGCATAGAAAGAAAAATGAAAGACTATCAATACTTTATCAACTAATTTTATAGTCAATTCTTGATTTCAAAAACCAAATATTTCAGATACTTTTCTCACAATATTCCTAATCGCAAAATATTTGAAGTTATAGGCAAAAAATAATTACTTTCACAGCTGAGAGCATTGGAGAACCTTTTGCCAGCTCAGCTGCTATACATGATGCCAAAGTGCAACCAGTACCATGTGTGTTGCGTGTTCTTATGCGAGGTGAACGTAGTTCATGATAGTCTTTACCTGCAGAGCAAACAATTATTGAGTGAAATTTACCTTAAACATTAACACTTCATGTGGAAATCAAATGAAGAAAACATGAATATCATTAATATCATTATTGCTCAAGAATTCTGTAAAACTTAGGTTTACCATCAAAGAAAATGTCAACAGCATCCAAAGAGTCAGGGAGGTCACCACCTTTGACAAGTACATTTCTGGAAGGCAAAATCAATAAAGTTAAAGTATGCAACACCTTTTAACCCAACTCTTTTTAATCATTTCATTTCAAGTTGATATATCCATTCTATCAAATAGATTTGCTACAAGAAGCTGAAAAGCAGTGACATAAACCACACAAAGTATTTGTGCACATTAGAGAAGAAGCAAGAAACGGAGATCTAGAGTTCAATTTTCTTATGTGAAAGCTTTTTATTCTCCTTCAGGATAATCAATTATGAGAAAAATATAGGAACTTGAATAACCTGCACAAGCAAATATGACGAGACATGCACAATAATCCATTGAATTGAAACTGACAGTAGCCAGATCATACTGCATCCATTAATCTCTCAGTCTAATATATTTTTATTCCTAATTGGCACATTTATGTTGTGCAATGATTTAAGGTTCTAAATTGCAGTCATGGTAACAATATCATAGTATCACGGCATCATGGTCAAAGAGTACAAGTAGTACCCATAAATATATAATACTAAAACTAATTAGATAAGATTAATCAAAATTTGATATGCACAGGACCCTACTTAGGATCATATCAGGTAGAGGCCAGAGCTATCATATATCTTTGTAAGATTAGCTTGCAAGAAGTGAGTATCCATAGTATAATGCCTGTATAAAAAGCAAAGTATAATGGCCACAACAGACAATTTGACCTATAATTCCCAAATATTTGTAGTGAAACAGCCTGTAGTTTAATGGCAAACTAAAAACTGACACATACAGCTGTTACATTATGTAACATTCATTACGTAAAATTATACTATGACTTATGTCATCCTTAACCTTGAAATGTTGTTTGACATGGGATTACTTGCATAACAGACAATGGTTACCCATTTTGTCAGGGGATACTTTCATCAAATATTCTAGCTGAACAATATTATACTTTAAAGCTGTAACAATCATGTGAATGTTTCTTCTAAATTGATAGGTATTCTCCAATCACAGAATAAAGAGAGTAAAATGACTTCAGATCTTATTATTTTTAAAGCAGAAAAAGTTGTGACTTGAACAAGAACGATATTTACTACTTCCATAAACAGCAAAACTCCTAACAAGAAAGTAATTTATGAATTTACGAACACTTGCAACAGCAAAGAAACAAAAAGTACATAATAATTTCATAAAACCAGCTCATCATCAGTGACCAGTGAATTAAAGCAAATTCCACTAACCGAGGACCTATTGCATGCAAAAGTTTTGCTGCAGAGCGCATGTCAGTTTCTGTTTGAAGTGGCATGCCACCAAGTAAAGCAGATGCTTCTCTTATATTTGGAGTTATGATGTCGGCCATTGGAAGAAGCTCCTCTCTGCATTCAAGAACCAGACTTCGAGATTACTATAAATATCCAATATTACAAATGCACAAAATCTAAAGGCTCAAACAAAAACTAAAATAATGGAATGCCCTTCCTATACATACAAATCAATTCACCATTCTCAGTACATTAGCAGCATTTGGGGCAAAGTTAGCTCATCAAGGATCAAAATGTCAATCATTGCTATGTCTCATCTATGTCTAACATTATTAAAGACTTTCAATGTTTTAAAATGGAGAGAATTTTGTGGCAATAAAGCATGAAAAATGAGATGCCAGACGCACATGCAACAGACAGAAGGAGAGGTCATTAAATCCAAGCAGTTCAAAGCATGGCCGAAGGAGGGCAAGTATTTTGGATAGAAGTACATAAACTGATAGGCAGGACTATAATATCACTTTAAACACTAGTTTTAACTTACTGAAAACTAGAAAGGATGGAAGGACCAGCTAGCACATCTCCACTTGTAGATACCATGACAGGATCAACCACCAAAGCTGCCTTCAATTATCTGACTAAGTCAACTAAAAAGCTACTAGAATTGTAATCACCAAATAAAACAATCAATTTTCAGTTCTTCTGCATACCTTGAACTGGAAATTCCTTAAGACTTTGAAGAAGGATCTTGACTATGCCAATAGAAGGTAGCATGCCAGTCTTCACCTAACATCATTTCATAGTCAGATTATTAATAATTCATTACAAAATCATACTTGAAAGATAAGATTGAAAGGGGGAAAAAGCCAGCATGATGAGCACTTCAAGGGGTAACCCATAGTATTCAAAAGTTTTTTCTCCATCATCAAGCTTGCAGACAGCACAATAAAACAAAAACTGAAATGCTAATGTCATTCCTTCTTCTTCGTCTTTTTCTTATTCTTCTTCTTCAATAACATTTCTATTCATGCTTTATCATAATTTTCATTGTGGGTGTTTGGATCCTATTATGCCAATAATGAGTTTTGAAGATAAAAAATTATTATTTCTTAAAATCTCAATTGCCAAAATCCATTTTGGAATAAGCACCATTTTAATGCTTAAAAAAACTCAATTGAAAGCAGCCTTTATTTATTTTTCAATTGAGTTTTTAAAATGCCAAACACTTTTAAAAAACCCAATTGCTAAATTAGTCTCATTAATAAAGAATTTTGGATCCTCAATTCACTGACGAAAGAGAAACCATGTCAGGTTTGAAGGAGTACCCATAATAACCATTAAATTAAACTTACCACATCAACTTGCATATCAGAAAGCACTGACTTCAACTGCTCAGCAACAAAATCCTCAGGCACAATGTTTACACCCTAACACCCACAAAAAAAAGAAAAAAAAAAAAAAAAAAAAAAAAAAAAAAAATAAAAATAAAAATAAAAAAATATATATAAAAAACAAGATAAAAAAAAAAAAGCACAATTTTAATTAAAACCTCCA
>CANXYC013207008.1:0-28521 GCA_948193065.1 Aleurites moluccanus
ATATAATACTATGTCTGATGAGGCTACTATTTTTATGCTTATGGACCGCTTTGCACCTTGTTAATATAGATATGTATGTAAAAAAATAATTAATTAGTTTATCCATATTTCCTTTCCTTTTAAATTTGTATGCCTTGATCATATTTTTTTGGGTGGGTGTGTGGCTTTTTTTTTGGGTATGCCCCTCCCCCCCCCCTCGTCATGGCAATGCTGATGTGGAACTCATACGTAGCTTGCTGCGCAAAAACAAGAAACGATCAGCAGGTAATGGCTTGGTGAAGATATCTGCAATTTGGTCATCTATAGACAAGAAGTGGATATGGAGTTGATCTGTAACTACTTTTTCTCTGCCAAAATGAAAATGTAGCTCAATGTGTTTAGTGTGAGCATGAAATATAGGATTAGAGGAGAGATATATAGCCGCAATATTATCACACCAGAGTATAGGAGATGATGGTTGGGAGACACCAAGTTCACGCAGAAGGTTTTGTGTCCATATAAGTTCGGCCGTTCCATTTGCAAGAGCCTTGTATTTGCTTTTTGTGGACGATCTAGCAACGGTACGTTGTTTCTTGGCAATCCATGATATCAAATTAGAGCCAAGATAAATGACATATCCATTAGTAGAGCGACGATCATCATGACATCCTCCCCAGTCCGAGTCAGTGAAGCATTGAAGCTAAAAATTTGAAGATGTAGTGAAGAAAATTCCATGAGAAGCCGTGGAAACCAAGTATCTCAACAGGCGCTTGACTGCCTTCCAATGGATATCAGTTGGTGAGTGCATGAATTGGCACAATTTATTTACAGTAAAGGAGATATCAGGCCTTGTAAGAGTGGCATACTGTAAGGCTCCAATAACCTTGCAATATTGCATGCCATTTGGTAAAGAGGTGCCATCTAACTTGGATAGTGTAACCGAGGTGGAAATAGGAGTTAAGCACCCCTTTGCATCTGTCATCCCAGTTTGCTCGAATAAGTCAAGAAGATACTTGTGTTGATGTAAAATTAATCCATCATTGGTGCAATGAACTTCAAGGCCGACAAAGTATGATAGATCACCAAGGTCTTTCACAGGAAATTCATGCTGTAAATCAATGATTATGCATTGAACAGCGAGCAATGAAGAACCTGTGATTAAGATATCACCCACATAAACAAGAATAAAGACAGAGGCAGAGTTAGTGTGACAAATAAATAAAGAAGTATCAGCTTTAGAGGCAATGAACCCTAATTTTGACAAATAATTGTGCAAATGAGCAAACCATGCCTGAGGAGTTTGCTTGAGGCCATAAAGTGACCAAGATAATTTACACACAAAATTTGGTCTTGTGGAATCAATGAAACTGCGAGGTTGATTCATATAAATGTCAACATGCAAAAATCCATGAAGGAAAGCATTAGAAACATCCAATTGCATCAATGGCCAGCAATATGTAATTGCAAGAGAGATAATAGTTCGAATAGTAGTAGGTTTAATTACTGGACTAAAAATCTCCTTAAAATCAATGCCAGACTGTTGGTGAAATCCCTTTGCAACAAGGCTAGTCTTGTAGTGCTCAACTGTCCCATCAGGTTTTCGTTTAATTCGAAAAAACCATTTGTTACCAATGATGTTTGCACTAAAGGGTTTGGGAACCAAAGACCAAGTATTAGTGGCATGCAATGCATTAATTTCATCCTGCATAGCCTGTTTCCATTCAGGATAGGATTTAGCTTAGTGATAGGTAAGTGATTCAGTGAGCAAGAAGTTTTGTTTGGTGGATAAAGAAGACGACTCAGAGGACAAGGAAGAAACATTGCAGTGTCGTTTTGCAAGAGTAGATGGCCGAAGAGACATAGTGTGAGTACGAATAAGGGTAGAAGCACGATGAATAATGTGTGGAGATGGAGTTGCATATGGAGAAAAATCAATGAGGATATTTAGGCTAGGTGGAGAAGACACAGGAAGAGAGGAAGAGGTGTTCGGACTAGATTGGGAATTAAGGGATTGTTCAAGATTGTGAATTATTGGAGTTATAGAAGTATTTGGGGAATAGGATGAATGTTGTTGAATAGAAGGAGGTGGAGAACAAGGAGAAAAAGGAATATTATTTGGCAAAGTTGAAATCGAGGGAGAAGAAGAAGAATTAGATAAAAAAGGAGTAGAATCACGTACCTGTAGTATGGAGGACCTGAAATTACTGGATTGTACAGTTAACCAGGGATCAAGTGGTGAAGCAGCAAGTGGTGGTGTCACAACCTGTGAAGAGTTAAATAGAAAGAGTTTGTCATTAAATAAGACACGTCGAGCAATATATATACGTCCACTAGATTTTTCCAAACAGATAGAACCAAGATAAGTGATAGATGGACCAAGATATACACAAGGATCACTATGAAATGAGAACTTATTTTTGCAGTATGGACGAAGAAAGGGAAAAATAGTAGAACCAAAAACGTGAAGATGATGAAAGTTGAATGACTTGAGAAATAATTTTGAATAGGGACTCATCTCCTTAAGAATTGGTGTAGGTAATAAATTGATAGTAAAAACTGCAATTTGAAAGGCATATGTCTAATATTTAAATGAAACTTTACAATGAGCAAGGAGAGTAAGTGCAGATTCAGAAATGTGTCTGATTTTGCGCTCAGCAACACTGTTTTGTTCATGAGTGTGAAGGCATGCTACTCGGTGTAAAATACTGTGTTGACGAAAATAAGAATTGAGTCTTTGAAATTCACCACCCCAATCAGATTGGAAAGTTTTAATAGCAACATCAAATTGTTTTTCGACAAGAGCACGAAATTGAAGAAAACAAGCAAATACATCACTTTTATTTTTAAGGAAATAAATCCATGTGTATCTTGTGAAGTCATCAATAAAAATAACGAAATAGCGAAATCCTAAGTTTGAAATAGTTGGAGAAGGTCCCCATATATCAGAGTAAATTAACTCTAAAGGTCTTGAACTAAAGTGACTAATATAAGGCAGAGGCATTTTTGACATTTTGCCCTTTGTACACGATGAACATGGAGAAGAGAGTGACCATGACACAAAGGCAAATTATTATCACGAAGTAATTGAGACACAATTTTAGAGTGAGGATGTCTTAGACGTTGATGCCAGTCTTCAAAGGTGAGTGACGCCACACGAGCTTGCTTCACCGGAGAATATGGGAGAAAGTACAGTCCATCCTTAATGAGTCCTTAGAGAAGAGTTGCCTTTGTTACCTGATCCTTAACAAGAAAGAATGAGGGCCAAAACTCAAAAAAATAATTATTATCTAAGCAAAACTTGTGAACAGAAAGTAGATTCCGAGAGATATTTGGAACAAATAAAACGTTATTAAGAGAAAAATTACAAGAAAAGAAGAAAGAGTAGTCTTACCCATGTGAGTAATGTCTAAACCATCACCATTACCCACCTTTATCTGGTCAGAACCACCATAAGGAGAGGATAAATGCAAAGTAGCTAAATCTGGAGTAAGATAATAATTGCTGCTAGAATCAACTAACCAAGAATTGACAGAAGAAGAAGTTGGCGGATAAGATGAATGGGACGAGTGTTGTGCAGTATGAAATTGAGAAAAATTGGCCTGTCTAAGTTTTGGTTCGTAGAGCCTCCTACATTTGTCAGCTTTGTGGTTTCGTAGATGACATATCTGACATGGTCCTTTGGTGAAGCGTTTTGAAGAACGATAATTATTTGAAGGAGAAAAGGATCATGTTTGAGTCATGATTGGATGAATGAATGGTGCAGATGAAGGCGTTGGCAATAAGGGAGCATTTGTTCATTGGGCAGTGTGCGCCATGGGCGGTTCATGATGACTTCGA
This sequence comes from Aleurites moluccanus, assembly GCA_948193065.1. Classification (NCBI taxonomy): domain Eukaryota; kingdom Viridiplantae; phylum Streptophyta; class Magnoliopsida; order Malpighiales; family Euphorbiaceae; genus Aleurites; species Aleurites moluccanus. The sequence goes on from CANXYC013207008.1 coordinate 3,817, forward strand.
AGTAAAACCTCATGAGCAAGCAAATGACTATGAAGTTCGTTGAAAGACACAGGTTCTGGACGAAGATTAAGTGTTGTGATTAAGCTATGAAATTCTTGTCCAATGTTTCGATAAACTATGGCATTGAATTCTGCAGGTGTGAGAGATCGGCCTGAGGAAGCCAACTCATCAGCCAAGGATTTGGCTCATTGAAGATATCAGTAACAGTGAGATCTCCTTTCTTGAGTTCTTAGAGCTCTATGTTGAGTTATAACTGCCGATTTTGAGATATGGATCCAAAGGTATTTGCAAGAGCTATCCAAACTTCAATTGATGATGACATGCCAATTATATACGGAAAAACTTCTTCAGAGAAGGAAGAAAGTAGCCAACAGAGTAACATTTGGTCCTTTTAAAACCAAGAGAGGTAGGTAGGATTTGGAATGGTGGTGGTACCATTAGAAGGATCAGGAATTGTTTTTGAAGGAGCAAGATTGATACCATCAATGAATCCCATTAGGTTCTGGTAATTTAGAAGAGGAAGAAATTGTGTTTTCCAGGAGAGATAATTTTTATGTGCAAGTTTAATTGAAAAAGAATGATGAGAAGGGAAAGGATTTGAAGTGGGATTAGGAAACAATTGGGAGATTGATGTTGCAGCTATGCTTGTTGAAGAAGAAGATGATGAAGCCTTGGTTGGCTCTGATACCAAATAGAGAAAGTGAAGAATAGGATTTTTAACGTTATATTGACTGAGACATAAGCCTTGTATAAATATACAGCTATAGTAGGACTAGAATAGGAAATACATCAGAATTAGAAAATACAGCTAGATAGATAAGAAAATACAGCTAGATAGATAAGAATAATCCTATATACAAATAAGAATAATCCTATATACAGTTAAATATAGCTAAAAATAATTGACAACTATACAACTAAGATATAGCCGTGGAATATGGCGTTGATTATGGCTCTCTACAATGAGAAGGATTCGAAAAATATTTCTCCAATATGGATACATGAAAAATATGATGTATGTGGCTTAAGTTCGGAGGAAGAGGTAAGTGATAGGACACATTTTCAACTCTATCCAATATCTCAAATGACTTTAGATATCTTGGTGACAATTTCCCTTTTTTTTCCAAATCTCATTACTCCTTTGATTTGGGAAATTTTTAGAAATATATAGTCACCAATAGCAAATTGTACTATTAATAACCTTAATTATATACTTTGATTTTGCTATATTTTATGCCACAGTAACAATAAGCCCAATTTTTAGATGCTTGCATTCATATAACAGCACTCATTTGTTTCGCTTTTTCCATTGTATTATACATATTCCACAGTGATTGGAATGGAAGCAAGCGTGGTCATGTTTACAAGTTCCTTAGATCACAAGGTTTTGTATCATCATATGATACTGCTCATCGGTATACTGATGCAGATGCTCACAAGGTCTTTAATTTAACGTTCACATGAAAATTTTCCTTTATGTTGTGAGAATATCTAATTAATAGTTACATATATGTATATGTATTTATTTATTTTGTATTCCTTATTTCTTGCATATTTGGCTTATAGTGGGTTAGCCACCGTAATCACCGTGGGAACAAATGTGGTGTGGATTTTATATGGCTTCTTAATCCTAATAGATACCGTAAATTACAAATAACAAGTTGGAGTGAAGCAGTGTTCGGTATGTTTAAAGTGAGATTTATTTTTTAAGCTCAAACCCTTTTAATTTAGATTTTTAAATACTCTAAATTAGAGTTTTTATAAATAATAACTGTTTGACCATCTAGCAGCTATCTAATAATTAACAATATCATTAACTGAACGAGTTTGATGCAATTTTTTGGAATAAAAAACTAACACTTACATCAAAAAATTTTACCAAACACCCACTATATTTTATTTTCTCAATGCTTTTAAATATTAATGCATCTAAATCTATGATAAGGCGTGACAATAATGGAATACTGAGGAGGACATCTTCATTGTTGATTGAAAAAAAAGACATACTTTGGACTTTTATGACACAATGACAAGGAACCAAACGATTAACATATAATTTACTCTAATATGAAGAGAAGACCAGAAAATAACACCAGTGATTCAGTTTTCAGAATTGTTGATATATATATATATAAAGAAGCAATTATTTTTCTTTAAAATCCAATAGATTATTGAGCATTATCAAGTAAAACAATTTAATTTTTATCTTATTTAAAGAATGTTTCTCTTAGATTTACAATGACTGCTTTCCCACCATTTAAGAAACCCATATAGAATTAGTATCCACGATGAAATGTTGGTCAGTCACATTAGGCATAGACCTGTTAGTGCATTAGATGGCAATCTTCAACTTACTGCTGCTTCTTTTGGCAATAGCGGTGTCCAATTCTTTGGCTATGGCCACTTGGAAATATATATACGATTAATTAAGCTGACTGTCGATTAAATACGCCCTCTCTCAATTCCCAAGTCTTTAAATTCACAATCTGTGTTCTTGAGTTGTTAATTAGACTCTGATTGGAGATTGAATTTGTAATCTTTTAATTCTGAAAAATAACTTTAGTAAGAGTCAAAGTTCAGTTGATACGACAATACATTATTCTTAGTTAGACAAAGTTTCTGGTTTCTTTTTTATCCCTCTCATATGGTTAATTTTGAACGTTTGTTTTTGTATAGGAACGTGAAGTACAGTAGAAACTCTGAGGCCAAGCTTATGGCGCCAGCAGGAAGGAAATGCTAGGCATATACCTTCAGAGGGCTACAGATGTGTTAACTCTAACTGGGATACCAATGACTTTGATCTACATTTTATCAAAGCCAATTTTACTTGCACTCGACGAACCAAACAAGGTGGCAGCTGTGTTTGTTTATGGTCTGATTCCATAAATATGTGCATATGCTGTGAATTTTCCAATACAAAAATTCCTTCAAGCACAAGGCATCTATGAAGAAAATTGTGGAAGAACAGGTCTATTTATGCTTAACTAGCTTAACCAGCTAAGCTGAAAAAAGATCAAGTAGATAATACAAAGAAATGTTGCAGCATGTGATCAAATTATAATTGAATGATCAGCAGTCATGCAAAATCTTTACTAGCGACAATGATTCAACATTATAGAACTAATTTCCTAGTTATCGCTGCAAATTACATTGAAGAACTTGATTAGCCAAGTAGTTGTATTTCTCAGGTATCTGCTCGAGTTATGCACATCTTCAACCATAATCAAGAATGATAATTGAAATGACCATTATCAAAATTAATAGATGGGAATTCCAAAACATAGAATGAAACATGGTAAAAACTAAAAAGACTCGGGAGACTGAGACAGTCTTGTAAAAACTTCAATTTGAAGCAGTGTTACAACGTGGTTCAGTCACAGAAAAGATACTGTTGTGATGGAAAAGATGGAAACACAGAAACAAAAGAAAGTTTCACCACCCATCAACTCAACAGATTCCTCAACTAGGAAATCACCAAATTCCATCCATCGATCTGAATCTCTGGTTGCTAGTTAATGCAAAGATGGACGAGTAACCCGCGGCCTCACTGGTGTCTTTGATGGGCTTACCCTAAAAATAAGAAATTTTCAAGATAATAATGGCATTTCTTAGTTAATGTCTTTTGAGGACAAACTCATTCCGTAAATAGAGTTCAAATACCACACCTTATGGGTTGAGATCCCAAGACCATCCCACTGCAATTCAGGGCAATAATGGCACTTTCAGCCTGCTCATAAAACCAAAAAATCCAAATTAAACATTTGGATGATATTTTTATGTGCAAAAGCATCATAATAACTGTAATCTAATTTGGAGATGACTATCAACAACAACAAATTATATTATGTAATCATTGACAAAGGATATACAACATGCTTTAAATCATGAACAAATTATAATTTTTCCTTTACGTTGTTTTCGAGCCCTTTCTTTCCTTTTCTCAATGACCAAATTTTATTAGTCCAAAAACAGCCTAGTTGACCACCAGCCCTAGATAGGTGGAGTTAAAGAGATCAAAACCGCGTACCTCATTATTATGTGGAGAGTGAAGCAGGGTTGAGGGGTGCTGCCTACATATATGTGTGTGTGGGTGTTTCTTCTTCCCCATCACATCAAATGACATTGCAAGTGGATAACATTTCAACTCAAATCTAGAATCTCAAAACCCCCTCCACTGGGATGCAGAATTAAAAATAATAAAAAAAAAAAAATAGCCAGTTCTGCCTATGACTGCAAGATTTCTCAAAAAGAGAACTGACCATCAATGGCCACTACAATTCACCAACAAATTTTCACCTTTCTTTCATTTTTATGCATTATGTATAATGCTTATATCAAACTCCACATGTCTGAATCCTAGTTCTACACATACTAAGACCAAAAGAATCTCGAAGCATCTCTCCATCAATCAAATATGGAACTATACTGCAGTTAATGGAGGCAAAGATAACTGAAAGCTGTAGCAGGACATCAGCTTAATTGCTACAGTTTTATGAGATGAAACATCACTATTCAAATGCGAAACATGTGATAATTTCCTAACACTATAGTGATGTTTCATTCCAACCACCTCTATAGGGCTAAGCCAGGAAACCTCTAACAGTAGCATACTTTCTCCCAGTTGTGAGGCCCAAGGAAGGTGTTACATATTATAGAGGGAAAGGGAAAGGGAAAGGAAGGCAGTAATAAATGGGATGAAGAATGACTGAGATCAGCAATAAATTGTGTAATAGGAGTAAGTTGTATTGCTATTAGTATAAGGGTTGCATGGCAGTAGAATTAGGACTAATTGCATAGGATCTGGGCTTAAGGATTTGGAGGGAAAATTGTTAGAGGTAGTTAGAAGTTGTTAGAAGTAGTTTTGGGATAGTTACTGCAGTAGTACAAAACTGTACTATTGAAACAATTGTATAAAAGGTAATAATGATAGTTTTGTGGATTCATTCGAGAAATTCAACAACAAAATACTTCTTTTTTTAATTCTTCTCCTATTCCTCAACCCTAAGTCTCCTACTTCTTTCTACTTCTTCAATTCCTTTTCTTCCTTCGATTAAAAAACCCTAGAACTGTTACTAGCAAACTACTGAGAATTGACCAGCTTAACATATGGTATAAGAGCTGCTACGATAGGGCTATTAACTAGTGATTAATTCCGAGCATGACTAAGTCTGTAGTGGTGTCAAATGAAGGGGTTAGATTAGCTGAGATGGAGGAGCATGTGCGAGAACTGCATGAAGTAACTCTGAGATCCAGGGCTGGGTTTCAAGAATACAAAGAAAAAAATGATAAAAAACTTGATGAGATTAAAGAACTCTTAAAAAGACTAACTGTGGAAAAGGGAAAAGCCAAGATTGATTCTCAAGAGGCTACTGAGGTTAAGACACAAAGAAATACTAAAATGAGAATCAGTAGGGCTGATGGAATTGGAGAAAAAGGGATTCTGCCTAATCCTTATGTGGCATGGGGAGGAAGCAGTAGCGAGGCTGCACTACAGGACCATGAAGAGGCTCCTGAACTGAGAATTTCAGATCAGAACATTGAAGGTAATTATCCTAGGCATAGAAACCCTAATTCATTCTTTTGTCCAAAGATTGATTTGATGACCTTCAATGGGGAAGAACCAAGAGTTTGGCTCAAGAAATGTGATAAATACTTCAATATTTATCAGATTTCAGAGGCACAAAGGCTAACCATAGCCTGTCTGTACCTTGTGGAGGAAGGCAAATTCATGGTTTCAAAATTAGAATAGGGGTAGGATGAAGTCTTGGAGGGAATTTGAAGAAGCACTGTGTGAGAGGTTTGGAGATGATGATGTGAGTGATGTTATTGAAGAGTTTATGAACTTAAGACAGGTTGGATCAGTAGGGGACTACCTAGATAAATTTGAAGATCTAAGGCTGAGATTAGAAAGATTCATGCCAGAATTCCGGAAGGAGTATTTTCTGTCCGGTTTTATGGGTGGACCAAGGGAAGAAATCAGATTGGTAGTGAAAATGTTAAAACCTAGCTCGGTCTCTAAGGCTGTGGAGATTGCTAGGTTGCAAGAAAGAGTGCTAGGTAAAGGGGCTAAAATCTTTGTAACCAATTCTTGGAACACTAAACCTACTTATACACCATTCCAAAACAAACCTGCATTGAACTTTACCCAATTCCCAAGGCCACCAAACCAAAATTTTATTCATAAACCTGAAACTTTTAACCAAAAATCTCAAACCAGTCACAGCAGCCCTACTAATACTCTTACAACTAAACCTATCAGTGCTAATACAATCCCTAAGCCTTTTCCACCACCTCCCTCCTTCAATAAACCACCACACAAAACCTGCTATAGGTATGGAGAGAGGTATTACCCTGGACACCAATGTAAGCCTAAAACCCTAGCTCCTCTTTCATGTGAAGAGGAAATAGATCCAGTGGAAGCAGAATTGGTAGTAGAGGAACAAGGTATGTGAGTTACTAGAGGAAATGGAACTATCAGTACATGCTATAGAAGGCAGTCAAGGGGCTGAAACAATCAAGATTATGGGAAGACATAAAAACAGACAACTAGTGATACTAATAGACACTGGCAGCACCAATAGTTTCATTAATCAAAACGTGGCTAAGGATCTGAAGTTACCACTTGTTAGGATTCCCTCAACTGCTATCACAGTGGCGGATGGAAGAAAGCTGAGTTGTGATCATCATTACCAGGATTTTAAATGGAGTATGCAGGGGCATGACTATACTTTTAACTTGAGAATTCTCAAGTTAAATAGTTTTGATATCATCTTGGGGATAGACTGGTTAAAGAGCTTAAATCCAATCTTATTTGATTTTAATAATTCCAGTATTTCCTTTAGTCTTAAAGGACAACAGGTAATGGTGCAGGGCATGCAGCAACATAGTGATTGGAAGGTAATCAATAAAATTTTAAAAAAAAAGGGTCTAGACTTTCAAACTCCATTATTCTACATTTGTCACATTGAGCATTCTGAATTAGAGCAACTAGCCTTACTGCCAAAAGAAGCTCTTGAACAACCAGACTTGAAACAACTGCTGGAATCCTTTGGTGAGGTATTTGCAGAACCAAATGGATTACCCCCTTTTAGGAGTCATAACCATTCAATCCCTCTAGTACCAAACACACAACCTATAAATGTCAGGCCCTATAGATATCCTCACTTCCAAAAGTAGGAAATAGAGAGATTGGTCACTGAAATGCTAGAAAACTCAGTGATTCAGCCTAGCACTAGCCCATTTTCTTCCCCTGTTTTGTTGGTTAAAAAGAAGGATGGTAGCTGGAGATTTTGTATTGACTACAGAAGACTTAATGAAGCTACTATAAAAGATAGGTTTCCCATACCCATCATTGAAGACTTGTTGGATGAGCTGCACGGTGCTCAACTCTTCTCCAAGCTGGATTTAAGAGCTGACTACTATCAAATTAGGATGCAGCCTCAAGAAATAGAGAAGACAGCATTTAAAACTCATCAGGGTCATTATGAGTTCATTGTGATGCCTTTTGGGCTCACAAATGCTCCCGCTACCTTCCATGCACTTATGAATAGCATTTTTCAACCATACCTCAGAAAATTTGTGCTGGTTTTCTTTGATGACAGATTGGTATACAGTAGGTCATGGCAGGATCATCTGAAACACTTGGCAACTGTCCTTCAAATTTTAAAGGATCAGTCCCTCTTTACCAAGTTTTCACAGTGCTCATTTGCTCAGCAGGAAATTGAGTATCTAGAACACATTATTTCAGGCAAAGGAGTGTCTACTGACTCAAAGAAGATTAAGGCTATGTTGGATTGGCCTAGTCCATCTATTGTTAAGGAGTTAAGAGGGTTCTTAGGGCTGACTGGGTACTATAGGAAGTTTATCCACCATTATGGTATACTCAGTAAACCCCTTACTGATTCACTTAAGAAGGAAGGATTTCAATGGAGTAAGGAAGCACAACAAGCATTTGAAGACCTCAAGACCAGAATGACACAAGCACCAGTGCTAGCATTGTCTAATTTCAACTGTCCCTTCACAGTGGAAACTGATGCCAATAGCTGGGGTATGGGGGCAGTGTTACAACAACAAGGTTACCCAATTGCCTTCATTTCCAAAGCTTTTGGTCCAAGGAACAGCAGTCTATCAGTATATGAAAGAGTAGTTGGCCATTACCTATGCAGTCTCCAAATGGAGACACTATTTGGAGCAAGTTCATTTCTTTATCAAGACTGACCATGAGAGTATTAAATACCTCTTGGAGCAACAGTTACACACCAACTTGCAGCAAAAAGGTATTTCAAAGTTGCTAGGATTAGATTACAAAATATTATATAGGAAGAGTATAGAAAATAAGGTGGCAGATGCCCTATCAAGGAGGGATTATGGGTTACAGCTAGCTGATTGCCAACAGCAAATGCACTATTCTTGTGCAGCCTTATCTCAAGTAGTGCCTACTTGAATGAACCACATTATAAGTTCTTATGAGCAAGACCCTAAGGCTCAAGACCTATTGCAGAAGATAGCACTAGATAAGAATGGTCATCCAGGAATGGAGTATTATGGTTTAAAGAGAAGTTGTATATAGGAGTCCATACAAATCTCAGGCAGCATCTATTTCAAACTTATCATAATAGTGCTTTGGGAGGGCATTCAGGTATCCAGACAACTTATGCAAGGTTACATAGACATTCTACTGGCCTGGTATGCTTCAGGAAATTAAGGAGTGGATTAAGGGTTGTGACACTTGTGCTAGGTGCAAACCTGAGCACTGTGCCTATCCAGGCTTGCTACAGCCTCTACCCATTCCAAATCAGACTTGGCAACATATCTCAATGGATTTCATTGAGCAGTTGCCAAAATCCCAGGGTAAAGACACCATATTGGTAGTAGTTTGTCGATTTACCAAGTATGCACATTTTCTATCCTTGACACATCCTTTCACTGCTCACACTGTGGCTCAAGTTTTCTTAACTGAAGTGTTTAAATTGCATGGAGCACCTCAAACAATAGTAACTGACAGAGACAGAGTTTTTACAAGCAATTTTTGGAGGGAGCTATTCGCATTGTTAGGCACTACACTCACTTATAGCTCAGCATATCACCCTCAGACTGATGGCCAAACTGAGAGGGTGAACCAGTGCTTGGAATCCTATTTGAGGTGCATGACTCATCTACATCCTAAAGGATGACACAAGCATTTGTCCTTAGCAGAATGGTGGTATAATTCATCCTACCACAGTGCCTTAAAAATGTCTCCCTTTGAAGCATTGTATGGCTACTCCCCTACACTCACTCCAATGCTACTGCCTGGTTCATCAAATGTCCAAACTGTGGGAGACTTGTTGCAGCATAGACAACAACTACTGGCCACTCTCAAAGAAAATTTGACCACTGCTCAGAACAGAATGAAGCAATAGCAGGACAAGCATAGATCTGAAAGGACATTTGAAGTGGGGGATCGGGTCTTTCTCAAGTTGCAACCATACAGACAAACCTCTATCGCTTTAAGGCAGCATCTTAAGCTCTCTGCTAAATATTATGAGCCCTTTTAGGTCCTTGCTAAGGTAGGGCAGGTAGCCTATAGGCTACAATTACCATCTATTGCTGCCATACACCCTGTGTACCATGTATCACTTCTTAAGAAGAAGCTAGGGGATCATGTCACACCTCTGCAAGATCTTCCTGCTATGCAAGAAGACTTTCCTATGACAGAACCAGAACAGGTTTTACAAACTAGAACTATTACAAGGGACACCTCTGCTGTTTTTCAAGGATTAATCAAGTGGACAAACTTGCCTCCAGAGGATGCTACTTGGGAGGATTACTTTTTCATTCGAGCTCAGTTTCCTAATTCCACCCTTTCTTGGGGTCAAGAAATAGCTCAAGGGGAGGGTATTGTTACATATTATAGAAGGAAAGGGAAAGGGAAAGGGAAAGGAAGGCAGTAATAAAAGGGATGAAGAATGATTGAGAGGAGCAATAAATTGTGTAATAGGAGTAAGTTGTATTGCTATTAGTATAAGGGTTGCATGGTAGTAGAATTATGAGTAATTGCATAGGATCCGGGCTTTAGGATTTGGAGGGAAAATTGTTATTGTTAGAAGTAGTTTTGGGATAGTTACTGCAGTAGTACAAAACTGTACTACTGAAACAATTGTATAAAAGGTAATAATGATAGTTCTGTGGATTCATTCAAGAAATTCAACAACAAAATACTTCTTCTTTTAATTTTTCTCCTATTCCTCAACCCTAAGTCTTCTACTTCAATTCCTTTTCTTCCTTCGATTAGAAAACCCTAGAACTGTTACTACCAAACTACTGAGAATTGACCAGCTTAACAGAAGGTACGCCTCACAAGCCTTCACCTTTGATGAGCTCTTTTATGCTCCGTTTGGAGACAATAATTGGAATTGGAATTGGAATTGAAATTAAGAATTTCAATTTCAATTCTAATTCTCTAGAATTAGAATTCTGTTAAAATTGTAATTTTAACATTTGTTTCACACAAAAAATTGAAATTGAAATTGAAATTAAATAAAAAATTAGTGACGATAAAAGTGTTTGTTTGAGTTGGAAGCAGTGGTGGACCACCGACAGTGGCGGTCCGGCGAGTCATCGTTTCCAGCGGTGATGGTCTGACGAGCCATCATCACCAGTCATGACCGTCACACAAAACACCGTCGCCGGAGGTGGCGGACCACCGTCGGTGGCGGTGGCGGTGGCGCTTGGAGTGAGAATGTAGTGGTGATTGTAGTGGTGATTATGGAATTATAATTCTTATGAGTTGAGAATGGAATTGTGGAATTGATTTTTTAGTTATACTACAATTCCATGAAATTGTAGTTAGAATTCCAATTCTAATTCTAGATAGCTGCCAAACACTGAAATTGAGAATTTCAATTCCAATTCCAATTCTAACTCCAATTCCAGAGCCTTAGTGTTAATGGAATTCTACTTTTTATAAATCTAGGAAATATGTGGTAATTTCCTAAAATACCCTTAAAGAGAGAGAGAGGAGGTGAGGAGGAGAGAAAAAGAGGGAGGAAGTGAGCGAAGGAGAAGGAGAGAGAGAGGGGAGAAGTGAGAAATATCAAGTGCTAAATAACAAGGGATGAAATTTCTCAATTGCAACATTTCCGACATGATGCAGCTTTCAGAATTTACAATCACTTCAATGTTGTAAACATAAACTCACCATAGCAAATTCGACAAAAGCTATACGAGTTGAATGGACTTGATCCCCCAAAAGCCTCAAGCGAGTAACCTATGAATGAAAAAATAAACAAGAAAAGAGGGAGATCAAACATTGGATATCTCTACAGCCACATATTTTTTGGGTGGACACTGGAAAATAAATATCTTTTGGTTCTGTCCTCACCTCACCACAAGTTGATTCAAAGAAATTTTTTACTTCAACTTGTGAAATCTGCACTTACGATGAAATCATTAGAAAGGAAAAATCAAATAGATCTTAAGAAATAAGTTACAATTAGTAAGCCTAATCACATAACATCCAATATGAAACTTAATGATGAACTAAACAAGCAAAGAAGACTACTATGATATCATCGTTATATGCAGGTTTTCACCTTTTTATCAATATTTGTACAGTACACCGTCCTGGTACACATCTCCCGTTCATCTTCTGACTGCATTCAGTTAGAATCATCAGAAAGGCCATCACTGTGGCATGTATACTTAGTACTTGCTAACAGAGGATAAACATGCAGAAACTAGCAAAACCAAAAAAGGCCAAAATTTATTCATACCCTAGGGAGAAATGTAGGATTCACTGGGAGGATAGCAGTTTTTGAAGGTAGGACTCTAACTGGATAGTAACCAAGCATTGTCCCACCAAGGTTTAAAGCTGCTCTTGCACCATCTGTTGATAAAAATACAATAACAAATGTAAGGCATGAAAAAGTATAAACTAATTTCCATAAAAAAAAAAAAAATGCATAAAATGCTCTGTTCGCAATTTACTTACACTCATCAGCAAATTCCACAAATGCAAAACGAAGAACTGAATGTGGATCTCCACAGACTCGGCAATCAACAACCTTTCAGTTCATGTTAAAAATACCAATAAGATCTCCAATCCAAAGGAAAAGGCAATGACAAAGCATCAGATAAAGTATTTTGGAATATATTTTGATTCTTAATTTCAATAATCTTAAATCTTTCTTAAAAGTTGTCATTAATGAGTGTTATCTAACTTCCTACTTAGACTCTTCCAATATAGAAAAAATAAGGTTCCCAAGTTCGGCAAAAGAAAAATTTTAATCTCTTATAGCTCAAAATGCCTAGTTTCATCCTTGATCTATGTTTGAACTACAAAGCTCATTTCTCAAGTACTTTATCACTTTGTAACTACATATCCTAACAGGAAGGACAAAGCCGTGATAGCCCGAGAATGAAAGAGAGGCACCAAAAGGAACTTATAATGAATATCAAGGCGTTGGACAACCATACCAACAACAGACATGAAAAAAAAAATTTCAAAACTTCAAGCAAGATAAGTAACAAAGTGTAGGAATCAAGAAGCATTAATAAAGGTAATTTGTAGTGAGAAACTGAGAATCAAGTTGATCAGGAATCTAATCTTGCTACACAACCCCATGACCTACCAATTGCAATTCATAAACATTAGATTCAATGTGTCAAAAATCTATGAAAGAACAGACGGCAAAAACTTACCTAGGAATATATACAAGAAACTGACAAATAAAACAAATAAGTAAATCTTCTATTTTGGAAAAATTAAGTAACTATGCCAAGTGTCTCTCTCTCTCTATCTCACAAATATTGGCGAAACTTTAATCCTTCAGCTTTGACTAAATGTTAAAAAGCTATCAATCAAACATCCTTTAAAAGATGGCATAGGTTTGCTATATGAAATCAATATAAATGAAAGGATATTTGATCAATATATGTTTACTAGTGCAAATTGGTTTTGCAAATCCTCAAAACAAATGTCTCCATATTGCATTCCCAGAACATTTTAAACGGCACATATAACTTCCAGGGTTTTAAATAACAATTTTGGAAAAGTGGTCGAAATGGAAAACATGTAATGGAATCGAATTGCATTGGACCGTATTGGATTGGACCGAATCGGATGCCACAATCGCCAATAACTTTTTCCAAGTTTTGCAAAATGACTAGAATAGATACTAAGCAAATATTTCAACCAAATATCAATATAATCTTGTCTAATAATTTCGAGTGACCAATATAAGGTAAAAAATATTACAAAATTTATTAAAAAATTGTGACTTTCAACCATCCGTACCGTACAGAGAATATCAATTGGTAGGCTAAAACTCCAATACACAATGTAAAAACACAATACTACTGCAAAAATATCAAAGACTTCTATATTCTTTTTTATTCTTACTATCAAAATATTAAGTTCACATAGTAAGAACTTCAGTAATGCATTATTTACTCGAATTCCAATACTGAAATCCATACATAATACTATTTTGTTGAAACTTCTGAAGCATGCACTTGGAGACAAATAAAAGGACATTCTTGATATTTAATTTATTGAGTAAAACAACATAAATAGGAGTTTGTCACATATTACAGGAAAAGGTTCAGGGGTAAAAAGGACTTGTATGTTCAGTAGATTAGTTTTGACTTTGCATAACAGTTAGTTGACTTGTTAGGGTTGATTAACTCTTGTTGGGAGTCTTTAGGGTAAGTGATTCAGTTGTAGTACTAGTTATCTCAGTTGGCAGTAGCTATAAGGAGTCAGCTGTACTATGCTAGAATCTAGGAGGCAGTTACAGGTTTGTTACAACTACTGAAATAGTACAATTGTATAAAAGGCTAGAACCGAGAGTTTAAAGCATTCATTCAATCATTCAATAAAGAATTACTCTTTCTCTCTCTGAATTCTCTCCTTTCTCTCTCTAAAATCTTCTTTTCTCTTTCTGTTTCTCTCTCTTCTACTCCTGAATTCCTCTGTTTTCCTCCTTGTTTCTTCTAATTCTAATCTGTAACCCTAAATTCCTAAATAATAAACTGTTAGAGACTAAGCAACTCTAACATTTGGTATCAGAGCAGCTATGAGAGGGGAAAATTAATCTGAATTGACTATCTAGAAGCTGTGCCATCATGACCAAGTCCACTGTGGTCAGTAATGAAGGAGTGAGGATTGCTGAATTGGAGGAGCAGTATCGAGTGCTGCATGAGGTTACTTTGAAGAATTCTGCTGAGATTAAAGAAATTAAGGATGAAATGAAGATGAGCAATACCAAGAACAGTGAGTTGTTTGAAGAAATCAGGGTCTTTTGAGCACATTAGCCTTGGACAAAGGAAAAGAGTTAACCAGCAATCAAGAAGCAGTGGATACAAGGGTTAACAGAAGCACCATTCATGGTGAAAAGGGATTGCTTCCAAGTCCACCTGGAGGTTGGATTGGCAGTACTAGTGTAGCTACTACACAAATGCAAACAGATCAATCAGAATTGGGGCTAAACCCCAATTATCATGGAGGTAACTATCTTGAAACCAAAACCTCTTTCTGCCTTAAGGTGAAGCTATTTTCTTTTGATGGGGAAGAACCGAGAACTTGGCTAAAAAAATGTGTTAAATACTTTGATATATACCAAGTTCCTGAGGAACAAAGGCTAGGGTTAGCTAGCTTGTACCAAGTGGATAGGGCAGACTCCTGGTTCCAAAATTGGAGTAGGGGTAGGATTAAGTCTTGGGAGGAATTTGAGATGGCTTTGTGTGAAAGGTTTGGAGATGAGGATGTGAATGATGTTATAGAGGAGTTCATGAAATTAAGGCAGGAAGGCTCTGTGGAGGAATATTTAGATAGATTTGAAGACCTAAGAATTAGACTAGAAAGATTTATGCCCAAGTTAAAAGAAGAATATTTAAGTGATGAAATTAGGCTAATGGTGAGGATGCTTAAACCTACAACTGTTCATAAGGCAATAGAGGTGGCTAGATTACAGGAGACAATAGTGAACAAGAAACCTAGAAATTACCAAGCTAATTCATGGCCTCACAAGCTTGCAACTAGTACAAACAGAGCAAATTTCTACCCTACAACAACCCCAAGTAACAAAACCGCTTCTTACTTCCCATACCCACCTAAACCACCAAATTCAAACCTCAATAATTTTCCAAAACCTGATAACAGAGCAAATTTCTACCCTACAACAACCCCAAGTAACAAAACCGCTTCTTACTTCCCATACCCACCTAAACCACCAAATTCAAACCTCAATAATTTTCCTAAACCTGATAACAGTATCCAGAAAATTCAACCAGTGAACAATAACCAAAATGTTCCTGTTATTCCCAAACCTAATCAAATACCTTCAAGACCCTTCCCTCCACCACCAACCTTTAACAGGAATCCCACAAGAACTTGTTACAGGTGTGGAGATAGATACTTTCCTGGCCACCAATGTAGACCTAAGACTTTGGCAGCCATCACTTCTAAAGAGGAGACAAGCCCACAAGTACAGTCTGAGATAGAGATGGAGGAAATTAGCAAGGAAGATTTGGAGTTATCCATACATGCAATTGAGGGAAGCCAGGGGACAGAAACAATCAAAATTGTGGGAAAATATCAGAATAGAGAGTTGGTAATCCTAATTGACAGTGGCAGCACTAACAGTTTTATTGACCACAGGGTTGATAGGGAATTAAAGCTAGCATTGATCAGGATACCTGCATCTGTAATTAAGGTGGCTGATGGGAGGAGTTTGACCTGCAATCACCACTGCCAGGCCTTTAAATGGCAGATGCAAACTCAGGAATTCATCTTTAACCAGAGAGTATTAGAGTTGGGGGGGTTTGATATGATCTTGGGAGTTGATTGGCTCAAGAGTTTCAATCCAGTACTGTTTGATTTTGACAATGCAAGCATATCCTTCAACCTAAATGGGAAGCAAGTGACCTTAAGAGGAATCACTCAGGAAGCTCCTTGGAGGAGCACAACTAGACTGATGAAAAAGAAAGGGCAAGATTTCAAAACTCCATTGTTTTGTTTATGCCATATTCAAACACAATCAAACCAAGACCAAATAACAGACAGCCACACCCCACACTAATCCAACTTGACCCTTCTGTTAAACACCTTCAATGATGTTTTTCAAGAACCCAGTACACTACCACCCTTTAGAACTCACAACCATTCCATAACTCTCCTACCAACTACCCAACCTATTAACATAAGACCCTATAGATACCCCCATTTTCAAAAACAAGAAATAGAAAAGCTAGTCACAGAAATGCTACAAAGTTCTGTGATACAGCCTAGCATTAGCTCTTTCTCATCATCTGTGCTTCTTGTCAAGAAAAAGGATGGAAGTTGGAGGTTTTGTATTGACTATAGAAGGCTCAATGATGCAACTGTAAAGGACAGATTCCCTATTCCTATTATAGAAGACCTGCTTGATGAAGTAAATGGGGCCAAACTGTTCTCTAAATTGGATCTAAGGGCTGGATATCATCAAATCCGTATGCAGCCCAAGGATTTCCCTAAAACAGCCTTTAGAACACATCAGGGACATTATGAATTCACTGTCATGCCCTTTGGGCTCACCAATGCCCCTGCAACCTTCCAAGCCCTCATGAACAGCATATTTCAACCCTACCTCAGGAAGTTTGTCTTAGTGTTTTCTTATGACATCCTAGTCTATAGTAAAACTTGGGGGGAACACCTAAACCATCTAGCCACAGTGTTACAAATTTTAAGGCAACAGTCCCTATTTGCCAAACTCTCTAAATGCACCTTTGCACAACCTGAAATAGAGTACCTAGGGCACATCATTTCAAGGGGGGGAGTGTCTACTGACCCTAAAATAATTAAAGCAATGGAAGATTGGCCAAGCCCTACAACAGTTAAAGAATTAAGATCTTTTTTAGGACTAACAGGGTACTATAGGAAGTTTGTCCATCATTATGGAATCATTAGTAGGCCATTAATTGATCTCCTTAAAAAAGAGGGTTTTAAATGGAATTTGGAGCCACAACAGGCCTTTGAAGAACTTAAGAGAAGAACGACCCAGGTTCCTGTTTTAGCTTTACCTAATTTTTCCTTACCTTTCACCGTAGAAACTGATGCAAGCAATTGGGAATGGGGGCTGTATTGCAGCAACAAGGACATCCTATAGCCTTCATCTCTAAGGCATTTGGTCCTAGGAGTAAATCTATGTCAGTATATGAGAAGGAACTTTTAGCAATAACATACGCAGTCACTAAATGGAGGCACTACCTGGAGCAAGGTCAGTTTTTCATTAAAATGGATCGTGAAAGTATTAAATATCTCTTGGAACAGAGACTAGATACAAACCTGCAACAGAAGGGAATTTCAAAGCTACTGGGGCTAGACTACAAAATTATGTATACGAAGGGAGTTGAAAACAAGGTGGCAAATGCTCTCTCTAGAAGAACAGCAGGTGACCAGCAGCAAGGAAGTAATGATCCACTGAGCATTGCAACAACAATACAGCAAAGTCCTGGTTACATCAGTGCTATGCATTCTCAAATTGTGCCAACTTGTATGACAAAGATGATAAAGCCACTGTTTTGATTAGGGAAATAGCTGTAGATAAGGATGCACATCAAGGTTTTCAATTGAAACAAGGGTTGTTATTCTACAAGGACAAAATTACATTGGGAATTCTACCACTCTCAAACAGCAACTCATACAAGCATACCATAACAGTGCTTTGGGAGGACACTCAGGCATTCAGGTGACTTATGCCAGGTTGCATAGACATTTCTACTGGCCTAGGATGTTGATAGATATTAAGGAGTAGATTCAACGATGTAAGGTTTGTGCTAAGTGTAAGCCTGAACATTGTGTCATTCTTGGACTGTTACAGCCTCTACCCATTCCTTCACAAGCCGGGCAGCATGTCTCTATGGACTTCATTGAGCAACTACCAAAGTGCAAAGGAAAAGATGCAATTTTGGTAGTAGTGTGCAGGTTCACCAAATATGCCAATTTCCTAGCCCTCTCTCACCCTTTTTCAGCCTCCACAGTAACCCAAATTTACCTCACTGAAGTGTTCAAACTGCATGGGACTCCACAAACTATTGTGTCAGATAGGGACAAGGTTTTTACAAGTATTTTCTGGAGGGAATTATTCAACCTGCTTGGCACTAAACTCACTTACAGTACATCCTATCACCCTCAGACTGATGACCAAACTGAAAGGGTCAATCAGTGTCTTGAGGGTTACTTAAGGTGCATGACCCATCTCCAAGCCAAGGCCTGGTGCAAATGGCTCCCATTGGCTGAATGGTGGTACAACTCTTCTTATCATAGTGCCATCAAGATGACCCCTTTTGAGGCCATGTATGGTTATCCACCCTCATTTCCACCTGCTTTACCTAATGACCCATTTAAGGTAGCAGCTGTTTGTGAATTGTTGCAGGATAGGCAGCAGCTGCTAGATATACTTAAAGAAAAATTAAGTATAGCACAGAATAGGATGAAACAGCAGCATGATAGACATAGGACTGAGAGGGAATTTGAAGTAAGAGATTGGGTTTATCTAAAACTCCAGCCCTATAGACAGACAACACTTGCCCTTAGACACAAGCTGAAACTATCCCCTAAGTACTATGGGCCATTACAGGTCGTCTTAGCCAGGATTGGGAAAGTAGCTTACAAGCTGGAGTTACCACCCTCTACTTCTATCCATCCTGTTTTCCATGTTTCCTTGCTTAAGAAGAAATTGGGGGAAGCTGTGACACCTTTGTCAGACTTACCAGCTATGGCAGAGGATACCATGGTGGTAGAACCAGAAGCAGTCCTACAAACTAGGGTAATTACCAAGGATAGCAAGGAGGTGCTGCAGGGATTGATTAAATGGAAGAACTTACCTATGGAGGACTCTACTTGGGAAGATCACTCTTTCTTGACATCACAGTTTCCTTCTTGTTCTCTTTCTTGGGGACAAGAAAGAGATGATGGAAGGGGTATTGTCACAAATTATAGGAAAAGGTTCAGGGGTAAAAAGGACTTAAATGTTCAGTAGATCAGTTTTGACTTTGTGTAATAGTTAGTTGACTTGTTAGGGTTGATTAACTCTTGTTGGGAGTCTTTAGGGTAAGCGATTCAGTTGTAGTACTAGTTGTCTCAGTTGGTAGTAGTTATAAGGAGTCAACAGTACTATGCTAGAATCTAGGAGGCAGTTACAGGTTTGTTACAACTACTGAAATAGTACAACTGTACTATACAATTGTATAAAAGGCTAGAACCGAGAGTTTTAAGCATTCATTCAATCATTCAATAAAGAATTACTCTTTCTCTCTCTGAATTCTCTCATCTCTCTCTAAAATCTTCTTTTCTCTTTCTGTTTCTCTCTCTTCTACTCTTGAATTCCTCTATTTTCCCCCTTGTTTCTTCTAATTCTAATCTGTAACCCTAAATTCCTAAATACTAAACTGTTAGAGACTAAGCAACTCTAACAGAGTTATTGTGGAGCATAATTGAATAATTAATAGCAATAATTTAAACAATAGCTTTAAAGGACAAAAAGTAAAAAGGTGGAACAATGGTTGGATGAAATGCACCCATTAGTAGCAAAAAGTGTAAAAAAGTGCACCAACAACTTGTCGGCATGTAGAGTGTACCCTTGATATTTAATGCCTCTAGGAAATTTAAGGTTTGTGTCAAGGACACCCTCAAGGCAAACTTCACCAACTGCCCTCATAAAAATTTGTTTGTGCTTTTGGGTTCAATATAATTATGTATAGGAACATATAAAAATAAGTAACAGTGTTTAGATGCAACAAAATTTTGATCAAACACAAAATAGACCAAAAAGTTTCATGAACTGAATTATAGGCATCAATCCCAAGAATTTCAATTATGTAAACATCCTTCTTCCGTAGAATGACATTAATTTAAGGAACAAAAAAAATATTTGAATGTCAAAAAAAGGAAAAAACTGCATTGTGTTTGGTAGGAAATATAACCAATACTTAGAAATATTAAAAAACCAAAAATCACATTGCATAAATTTTCAGTATTTTCCCAATATAAGATCTCACATTTTAGCATGGTCATTAAAGGTGCAAGGTGCAAGGTGCATCAAGGCACAAAAGGATCTTGAAGCCTATGTGCAAGATGCAGGCATGCTTCTAACTTCTAAGTGATGTGAGGTGCAAAAGAAATAAAATAAGATGATTAATCCTATATGAGACGATACACATACAGTCGTACAATCACATAAAACATTTAAAATTGTTGCAACAATCATTTTAAAATATAAATAAAATTAAGGCTGAAGATGTCTTTTAACCCACATCACTTCATGCAAGCTAGAATAATAGGCAGCATCTACAAAAGGAGAAAGAAAAAGAAAAGAAGAAAGGTAATAAAGTTGGATTATCATTAAATCTGAAAAAGGAAAGTCAGGTTACAACAATTAGAGGTAATAAAGTATAATTAAATTTGGAAAAGAAAAGTCAGCTCATGACAATTAGATCGTAGGAAATCTACAATTAGGAAAATCAACATAAGTTAGTCAAATAATAGGAAATAGTCAATTCATTCCAAAATCAAAGACAATAAAAAAAAAAAAAAAAGATAAAAACTGTCGGTGATAGCATTTAATTAAATTTCGAAGAATGAAAATCAACTAATGAAAAATAGGAAGATTAACTATATTAATCAAATCTTAAAAATTAGTCAAATCTCATTAGCCTATTTCTTCGTAACAAGTTGTAATCTTATATAAATTTCTTTTATATGCATTACTTTTTAATATATATGGTAATCAATCCATGGAATATTGCAAAGGAATGCCTAAATCAAATAACTTAAACGGAAAAAAAAAATAGCTTATACAGATTAAATGTAAGGGAGGCACGTGCCCCTCCTTGCCTGAGGTGCACACCTCGTGTAGGTCGCCCCCCTCTAAGAGTTTGAGGAACTAGGGTTTGTGCCCTTTGCGCCTGAGACGTGCCTTTAGTAACTACGCATTTTAGGATGAAAATATATGACAAAGGAACAATATTACAGATAAGTTTTCTTGAAAGAATGTTCATTTCCATACAAAACAAAAAGCCACCACCAGATAGTGGAGATATAAAGTGTAGGGTTTAAAATTATACAGGTATACCATCAATGCAGAGAAAGAGAGAGAGAGAGCAGGCACTGCAACTTACTTGTCCACAACTACTAAATAAGCCAGCAAGCCTCTCTTCAGTTACCTAAATTAAATAGAAGCAATTTACATTATATCAATTCCTCTAAATTCAGACAACAAATCCATACTTTTATAAAGGCGATACATCACGATGACATGATATTGCCACATACATGCTGATCAATGTCAGAAACATAAACTGTTCGTCCAATACTATCCTCTCGTTGCGCTCTATAAGCTCTCCCATTCAGCCTCCTCTTCCCCTGGTTATAGTTGTTTCCTCTCTAAAAATAGCAAAATCAACAATCAACTGAGAAAAATACTCATACAAGTAATTTACATCATTAAAGAAATTTACCAAAATCAAATGAGAAGAAACAAACAAAATGACTGGCTAAAACTCCAGCTATTCAATTAAAATTTAACACAATTTACATTAATTATACAACAATAAGAAAAGAATTCAGGTTGAACCCCTAATGTCAGGCAATACTGCTGAAGTATGAAGAGGAGGGGGCGAGGGGCAAGGAGCTGAAAATTGAAACTCCAATTGAAGCAATTGAACTAGAAGTAGTGATGACAGACAAATCCCAGGAACCTTCCTAGTTTAGAATAAAATTTCAGCAGCAAACCCATTATCATTCAGAAGCAAATCATATAGATACAGAACTAATTTATATAAAGTAACAAGAGGAAAAACCCAAAACCCTGCTTCCGAGTGAAACTCTACACTACGCCAAATAAAGTGGCTAATTTTACAATACTTGTCTAGTATGATCAATTTTCACAAATGAATGCATATTGATCAATCATTAACAAAAAAAAAATAAAAATAAAAATGAACCGCAAAAACCCATTTACACTCGAGGCTAAAGTGTACCAGTTCAACAACCTAATCGACATCTTTAACTAAAAATTTACTAAAAATGAAAGAGCCAAACAATATCTGTTAGAAAACACGAATAAAATGGAAATAAGATGAAAACCCATCAATCAAAAGTGAAATTGAGATCAAAATGTAGACGATCAGAAAATAAAAATACCCTTCGATTTGTTGGGTAATTGTCATTGGCCGATTGCTTATTGGGCAGCACAGCAAAATTATTGTGATTTAGAAGAAGGTTTTGGGTCTTATCATTATTATTGTTGTTGTAAGAAGAAGGGAAGAACTCTTTCGCCAAAGGATTCAGTTTTTTGAACATATCGACAAGTTTTTGAACATTGAATTCAGATTCCGATATAGGCTTTGCATCATCGGAATCAAAATTCTTGGTGGTAGTGTTATTGGCAGCCTCACCAGTGATCTCAACAACCGCAGCCATAAGAGAAATCAAAATCAAACCTTTGTTTGTTGATGATAAATAAAAAATTAAGTAGGAAAAAGATTATTTATTTATTTATTTGAAATCGACAGCTGAATACAAGAAAATCAAATCAACAACAACAAATAGATTTTTTTGTTATTTTTTTTTTGGGTTAAATTGAAAATAAAATCTGAATGGAATTATAAATATACAGAAATGTTAGATTATAAATAGAGAGTCATTAAAGAGAGGAAAATTCTAGGAATGGAAAGAACAGAAGAGTATGTATCAGAAAGAAAAGAAAATTATTATTCTTTCTCCTATTATTATTATTATTATTGAAAAAAAAGAAACAGAGAAAATAAATTTTGAGAGAGAATATAAGGCTTCTGGATCAAATATTCAGATTCTGAATAGAGAATCGGAAAGAAGAATAGTTGGCTTTTGGTTTCGCTTCGGCTTTGGTTTTTTTATTTTTATTTTTGTTTTGTTTTGTTCCGAGAAAGACACACGTGGGGGGGACGATAAAAATATGGAGGAGGACAGATAACGTAAAGATGACTTAAGCGAAAGATTTTGTCAGTGTTACCCCTGGTAAAATTTTTATATGTAATAAATAAGTGTTAATTATTTTGAAATTTTTATTTTTTGATAAATTATATCAAAAAATTTTATATTTTTAAAATTATATTAAAAAATTTTACATTTTATCTTCATTACAATTTAAAATTTTTCTGTTAAATTTTTTAAATTTAGCCATATAAGTTGAGTGAAATAATTATTATATCATTTGTTTTATACTAACGAGAAAAAAAAAAGAAAATTAACCTGAAGAAACTGACTCTCCCGTTTTCATCTTCTAATATCTCTCAATGTCCTTAACGTCTATAATGCCCTAGATAATCATAACTTATATGCATGATTCAATTCTCAGTATATAATTTAAAAATATTAAAATGATGGGAATTAATTTTAGAGACACAATTAGAAAGCGAATTAAATATTTTTTCGAAAATCGACGGTGTCGAGAATACTGTCAAGAAATTAGCAGTCCGGTCAATAGAATAATTTCTTATTCTGACTAAGGGTAAAAGATTACATAAATGCATGTGTAATTTTGGTAAAAAGAAAGAGATGAAAAATATTTAGGAATACTGAAAAAGTAATTGATGGCAAAACCGTAAATAAATGAAACTTCGAGAGGAATAGTGAAAATTAGTCTGTATGGGTTTCAAAATGGCTCTGAAACTATTTTTATAAATAAGTATAAATTAAAATAAGTCTTTTGATTCTTCACTTTAAAATCTAAATCACAACAGAATTGTCAGAATAAATTATAGAAAAAGTTGGGGTCAATGTATAAATACTTGATAGTTTAAGGACCAGAATGAAATTTATCATTATGATTTAATATAAAAGTAACACTTAGTCAAATTTCTATCATCTTCTTCTTCTCTTCATCAAGTGGTCGAACCCTTCCCTGTTTCTTCCTCCATTCTTCTTTATCTTTCCAACCAAAATTTCTTAAGAAAATTTAAGATTTAGCTTAGTTCTTCAATTTCCAACTCATTTCTTCCTTGAAATTGAAAAGGGAACTAAGGAATTCTTGAAGCACCATTTCAGTTGGAACCCCCATTCAAGTTAACGAGTTAGTTTGTTTGATTTTATTGCTTATTTAGATTATTTAAAGGTTGAATTAAATGGGTTTTAGGTTATATTGCATCAATTGATGCATTTGGATAGAAATCCCTAAAATCCAAACCCTAACCTAACTTGTTTGCTTTGACTATTTGAAATAGTATTAGATTATGTTAATTAAGCTTAGAATAAGTCAATTGAAAGTTAATGGATGATTAATTGATGGTTACTTTGTTGTAGAAAACCAAGTTATACAAAGTTGTGCTTATTGCCTCCTTTAAAGGAAATTGGTGGAAATCAATTTTTCAAAGTAATTGGAAGTCTTAGGTGAGTTCTATATGCGTCATTTAACATATATATTGCATTGAAATTGAAATTGGAAACCTCCCTTGGAAGCACCATTTTGGCCGAATGCCTTGTCAATATTCACTCTTTGATTTTTGCTTTGTATTTCCTTTGGAATTCCATGCCATTTTGATCCTTTTAATTGTGTTTGTTATTGTATATTTGTTGCCTATTGTGTTGTTGACATTGTGGCTTTGTTGTTGATTGAATGGGCTTTGATAACCTTGCACCAAAACCTAGCCAATTTGCCCATTCAATGTTGCCCACCAAGTGTTTGATGAATTGCCTAGTTATTTTGC
>CANXYC013207231.1:0-35763 GCA_948193065.1 Aleurites moluccanus
ACAATACATAGGATTCATCAAGAAATAAACACGTTTACGTTAAATACTAAATAAATTAGTTTCCAGTCATTAACTACATTAGATCACCACAGTACAACTATAATATCTTCGGGTGGTAGTCTCATCACATGTTGTTCTTTACCTTTTCAATAACCCAAGCGCGTGCGTGTAAATGGATTTTAAAAAAGGGTTTTAATTTCAAAACTATCGCATCAGCCCACACAAATTAGTTAAAATATCTTATTATGCAATCCGAATATTTTCACATTTTATTTTTTATTTTTTAAAATAATATGATATATTAAAAATATATATGATAAAAAATAAAATATTAAATAAAACAAAATAAAAGACTCGAGATTGTATATTATGATGGCATGCATTTGCTATGGATGCAACTTATGAAATTGTATGAAACATACCATTCAACCAAAAACATTATCTTTTTACTTTCAAGTTTCACCCCATCTTAACTATTTAGGGGCTGTTTGGTTGGCCAACTAAACATCCCTAATTGCCGATTGTCAATATACGCATCGTCAATTGAAAAAATTTATAATGTTTAATTGGTCAACTAAAAACTCTGATTATGGTAAAATTTCTTTTTAATCGGCAAATTTCATAAGCAGTTATAAGCTGCTTTTAGCGATTGGCGATTTGTTAATCGCACTTTTATACCAATCGCACATTTAACCATCGCTCTATCAAATACCCCCTTAAATATTTTCTAAAATAATTTGATTATTTATTTATTACCTTTTAAATTTTGATTATTATTGTTTTCATTATATGAAATTCATAATTATTTTTTATTTAAATTTTTTTGAAAAAAATTTAAATTACACATCGATATATAATTTAGCGTTAAGTGTATTTTTTCTTAAATAATATATTCATAATTAATTTTTTTTAATACTTTAAAAAAATTAAATTAATTAAATTTTATGACGCAAATTTTCAACTCATGTTGTCTCTTTTATACTATTATCTTATTCTTATATATCATTTTAATTATTTATCAATTTTATTACCAAATATACTGCTTAATTAATATTATATATATTCAAAAGTTGGAAAATAATTGAAAATTTTCCTTTAATATAAATATTAAAATGCCAATTAATTTTAGCCGCTTCTCTCTCATTCTCAAATTTTCCTCTATTCTTTTTCTAAATTATTTTTTTTTAGGTTGATGGTGATTCTTTTTTTTTTTCTAATTTTTATATTCAATAAATAAATGTAAAATAAATTTCTATAAATTTATTAATTTGTCTTTTTATACATTAATTTGTTTTATTTTTACTGTTTTTATTTTTTTTATGGAATTTTGTTAATTTGTCTTCTTTCATAAAAGTATTATATTCTCTTAAATATTTTTAAAGGTTGAAAGTTAAATTTTAAATTTAAAATTTGTTATTGTTATTCAAGCAACTAGATTTATTAAAAAATAAAAATGTCAATTTATTACAAACATAATTATCAAGAATAGTGTTTTCCTTTGAAATGTTAATTCTAAATAAATATACATTACCAAATATATTCCATCATTATTATATTTATATATA
Organism: Aleurites moluccanus; assembly: GCA_948193065.1. Taxonomy (NCBI): domain Eukaryota; kingdom Viridiplantae; phylum Streptophyta; class Magnoliopsida; order Malpighiales; family Euphorbiaceae; genus Aleurites; species Aleurites moluccanus. Next base: position 1,566 of record CANXYC013207231.1, read on the forward strand.
TATATATATTAGTAAGTTCATGAAATAATTGTAAACTTCTCATTAATAGAAATACTAAAATGCCAACTAATTTTTATTTATAAAAAATTAATAAAAAAAAATTATCAATTGATTATTTTAACTCCACACTCTCCCAACTTCTCTTAGAAACAAACATTTGCAAATAGAAAATAATTATTATACATCAGGGATAGATGGATACATTTTAAAAAGGGAGACTGTGATAATAAAAATGACATAGCATTATAATAAGAAAATTAGGAAAAAAAATGAAAGAAAATTTAACTAAATAATATTTTATTAAATATTAAAAAATTAAAATTTTAAAATAATATATTATTTTATTAATTTTATTAAATCTCATAAATTAAATAATAATTTATTTTAAAAATTTTGAAAAATAAGGGACATGTATCTTGTGAATTAGCCTGTATTATACATGATAGACTTTTTATTCATTATGACTAAGAAAATGCAAAATGGATACTCCTCCCTTCTATGCTTAATTCCCTTAAACAAGGAATTGCTCTTAGTATATTAAAGACATGTCCATGAGAGTCAATAAGAAAATTGCCTTTTTGCTCAAGTACGAGATTTTACTAAATAATTTATATTATAATTTTTATATGTTTCTATGGCTAATTTACTTTTCTTTCATTTTTCATATAAAATTCAGTAACAATATCATCATAAAATATAGATAAACCTTAATTATTTAAATTCAGCAAAAACCATCAAATTGAAAGTTTAATTATTCAATTAAATCATTACTTAGAAATTAAATATTAAAAAGATTTAATTAAGTACAATTTTAATATAACGTAGTACCAATTGTTGTATAGAAACATTCTTGAAATTCTACTAAATTTTATATATGCAAACGATTTTCACATTTAAAATTTTCATTAAAAAGTTAAGATTAGTCAAGCAGTTTAAAATATAATCAATCATTCATAGTTGTGTATTTTTTAAAATAAAATGATTTTTATAATATAAGTTAAATGATTATTAATATGATGTGTTTTATATGTTACATTTAATTTCAACTAAATAAATAATTAAATTTTATCTTGTCACTTGATATTATGTAAGTTAATCCATTTATACCATAATTTAGTGTGTCTTAGTAGTATATGACTTGAATTAGGGGTTAGGAAAAAATTGAGAAAATTGAAAATCAAGTTGAATCAAATTTAATTTGGATTCGATTCAATTCAAAAATTGGTTCGATTAATTTTTTTAAAATTTTGATTTATTCTGTCCGATTTGGTTTTTTAAAAAAATCAAAATAATCGAACCAATTATATATATATATATAGTTAAAAATATATATTTTTAATATTTTTATATTTATTTTATTTAAATAATCGAATAATCGAATCAAAATATATCGGTGCAGTTAGGTTTGATCTGAAAAATTTTAAATTTAATTTAATTTGATTTTTAAAAATTATAATTTAGTTTATTAGATTTTTTTTAAAATATGATTTAATTCAAACCAAATCGACCGATTCTCCGCTCCTAACTTGAACAACATTGTATTCTATTTAAACTTTTTATTTATTTATTTTTGAGAATAATAATCTATTTAAACTTGCTTACATACATATAATGTACTTATAATATTAAAAATTGCCATTCCTATCCTTTCTATTCAATGAATTTTGATTCAATGGAAAAGTATTAAAATTTTTACCTTTTATTTTTTAAAAATTATCTAATCTGTATTAGTAAATTAGATAAATAGATGCATATCCTCTCTAAGACTTATCATCTTGTACTCAATCTGAAAACATATTAAAATGCATCTTTCATTATAAAATTTTTAAAATGAATTAATATAATGAAATTGAAATTTGACTTGATTCTAACAGTTCAAATATTAATTTCATTTCCCATATTGTATTAAATAATCACATCTTCAGCCACTTTGACTTAATAATTTAAAAAATAATAATAATAAACAAAAATTAAATGGAAAGCTTCCAATAATAATAAGAAGGAAATCTTAATTTTTTGACCTAAAAATGGTCATAAATTTAAACCCATGTCCCTTCCTAATCAAACATGTTTCCTTTTTGTTGTCTTTGCTTTAATTTTTCTAGTGGATTAAGGGGTTGGTAGGCAAATCCAAATAACTATTTAAAAATGAAAAAAAAAGGAAAATTTTTGTATCTTTATCCAATTAATTGGTATAGTCTCTTAGTTATTTGGCCAAGAAAAATTAATTTTAATTTTTTGTTTCAATTAGGAAATTATTTGACCAATTAACATTTTTAAAAAAATTTAAATACAACTGTAATATCATTAAACTAAAATTTATTTATACGAATCCAGTTGAAATTTGAGTATCCATTAATATTTGTTAAATCTATATATGACTCATCCACTTAAAAGCAAATTAAAGTCAGAAGATAGCATATAAAAATAAAAATAAAGTCTCAAATAATAGTCTGATTCTTAAAATCCCCATCATAAAAATAATGTTAAATATCATAATTAAGAAACAAAATATTCACACTTATATAATTTTAATTTAATATTAATTGTCCATGTCTTTCATTAATTAATGAAAAGAAGTAAGGCATGCCTGTTTTATAATTTTTTATTATTATCATTAACTATTAATAACCATTTTATTACAATTATTCTTTTATAATTATAGGAGATAACATAATAAATATAAATTTTTTAAACGAATGCATTAAGAGTATTTATTAAGAATAAATATTTCAGATAAAATATAATTATAAAATAGTTATGTTAAAAAAATATAAATAAATTAATATAAAAATAAATTGAATTAAAAAAATAATATTTTAATAAAATTATATTTCGTTAAATTATCTTTACTTCACACCTATTTATTTTATTTTCAAATTTACTTATTTAAAATTAATTTGAATTGTCAATTTTTAACTAGTGGAAGACATTCACTATAAAAATTATAATATATATAATATAAATCTTATTAAATTAATATATACACTCAATATATAGAAACTTTTTTATGTAAATTATAACCATCATTATTTATTTTCTCTTACAAAGAACTTGATAAATCGAAGGGGCCTCTATGTAACAGAATATATATTCATAAGCAAAGATCCATGAGAAATAAAAATTATACAACAAGGAAATTGATATTAATTATAAAAAGAAGAACAAGAAAGGAAACTATATAAGTTATATGACCTCTAAAATTTAATGTGATAATTAATTAAACATGAGTAACAATTAAAAAAGAAAAAAGTTGAACAGTTTTTGAAACTAAAACAACTAGCAGTTAAAGTTTAAGCGATAAATCGATTCCTGATACATCAACTTGATCACTTATTGGACGATCAATAGTAGTTGATCTAACTATTGTAATATTAGATGAATTATTTTTATTTTCATCGAATCTTGAAGATGAAGAACCGAAAATTCCAAATCCATTGTTATTATTAGTAGTAGTAGGATTCAAACCCTCCATCTTAAGCTTATCAACTGAAGGTTGTGAATTAATCATGGCTTGTTTAGACCAGAGTCCACCATAATTATAACGATAGGCAGACATCAAGGAATAAGATGAAGGCGGCTTATGAATCAATGATTCCATCCTAACCCCAAGTGATGATCTACTAAGAGATCCATACAAATTATGATGAGTTGAAAGGCTTGAATATGGATAATATGGATAATGGCCAAAATCCATCCCTTGACGCCTTTTAGCTAGTGCACGTTCTTGTTTATGTGCATTTTGGTGGCCACCAAGAGCTTGGGAAGTAGAGAACTCTCTCTTACAAAAGTTACATGAAAAAACCCTAGATTGTTCGGATTTCTTCTCACGCTTGGTTTCGTCTGTAGATTCATCATTCGTAGGGCTGAAAAGATTGAGTTCCAATTTGGATTCACCAATTGATCCCTGACCACTAGAAAGCTTTAAATCAAGCAAGATACGAGAATTAGATTCGTATATTGTGGGTTCAGATCCTTTAGTCACAACAACTTTCTCCTTCATTTTCATGTTCATGTTCATGATTTTCTTCTTCACATCACTAATTCCCTCTGAGATGCTAGAGGAATCAGAGGGGCAAGATTGATAATGATTTGAAGGAATTGGCTCCATTATTTGGGCTAAGAAATTCTTTTCTTTTTTTTAAGGGGATTAGATTGAATTGAGAAATTGGCAAAGAAGGGGTGTGTTTATATTCAGGGTTAAATAAATAGAGTATCTTATCAAGAATGGAAAGAAATCCTATAATGAAGTTATTACATGCAACATTTCAGCAAAGGATTGAAGTGATGACTAACCTTGCAGAGATTTTGTTTCATTTAGGAGGCTTACCCATACAAATTATATTCCTTGCAGAGATTTTGTTTCATTTAGGAGGCTTACCCATACAAATTATATTCCTAATATATTTTTAACTACTATGTGAACATGCTTAGATACCTTAAAAAGGTCAAACTTCCATATTAGTCAATGATTTGGTGGTAATAACTGCATATATATATATTATTTAACTTAATTAATTTTGCATCAATTAGTTTGTTTTATTATTATTATTATTTGAAGGGGTTATTGAAATTATAATTAGTCGTTCAAATTTTGAAGTTTGTGAAGTTAATTACAACAATTATTGCCAATTTTGTCATAAAATTTTGAATATTTTTTATTAGTGTACAAACTCTTACAACTAATTATTAACATATATATGTATTATTATGATGTGTCTGTTTCATACTACACCAATTTAAAAGATTCTAGATTTTGACAACTCTCATCATTTAAAAATTTCTAACTCTAATCTACCAAAAAAATAATTAACATATATAAATACTTCTTCAACCCTTAAATCAGTTATCAATTCAATTCGAATTCACAATTTTATAATTCAAAAAATAACTCATTACAATGAAAATATTCACGAATATATTATATGCTGAATTATCTGAATTATACCGTAAAATATATAATTATGATAAATATCATATTTTTTGAATTTTTGAACAAAAATTACTTAATATTGTATTAATTGTTTGATTTTCAAATTAATATTAATATTGGTGATTAACTGAAATAAATATTTAATTAATGCACAATAGTTAAGTCAAGGCATGACTTAATAACCCCTAAAATTTGTGTGTTGTCATCATGATGAAGAGAGTAATAATTTATCTAACAGAGAAATCAAACTTTTTGGAGGATTAATTGGTTGAAGCTATAAAGATTTTATTCCATATCTCTATTATTTGATTTAACTAAATATGTGGATGCACAAAATTAATTCTATTTAGTTTTGAAATATTTTATCAGTTATATATCCAAATGATATGTAATTATTATATAGATTGAAATTGAATATAACGTAAATAATTCAAAATAATACATAAATAATCAAATTATAAAGACATGTAATTTGAAAATTTCAATAAAAAATTTCATTTTTACATCAAAATTCAAAAAAATTTCATATTATTATTAAATAATTTTTCTCGTAAAAATTACTAACTTTAATTAATCCAAAATCAAGTCGGGTGATATTAATATTTTTTCATTACATAACATTGATTGCATTAAAATGAAAATTTATTATTATGCAAAATCACATGCTAATTTTTTTTTTCTTTCTATTATTATCATTTTAAAACACATAAATGAATTATAGTGATAAGGCCCAATACAAGGGTTGATGGATCATTACTATTTGCGGTGGTGGACTCGATGAGTAACAGGCCCAGTTCAGATTTCTATTTTGGGAAAATTATACCATATATAGTTTTTTTTATTATTATTTTTTTTTTACTTTTAAATTTTTATATTTTAAAAATATAATTTTTAATATATATTTTGATATATATTTGATATATATTTAATATATTTCGTAATATATATTTAATATATATCGTATTTTTTAAAATTTATTAGGTATGTATTATTTTTTAAAAAATAATTTTATAATAGTAAAAATATATATTTTTTTTTTATAATTTTATAAAAATTCCTTAATTGTTTAAAGTTTTAAATATTATTACTCAAATATTTAATTATTGTGTAAATTTAACTTAGCAGTATTTTTCTGCTTTAAAATAATTTTAAATTTAAATCTTAAATATTAAAAAAGTAAAATATTTATTTTTAGGCATCTTCATGAAAACGTGTATTTCTGAGAATAGACTGTGGCACAATTCGAATAACAGTCTTGTAACTTTATCAACAAATATTTAATTTTTTGTGTTGTCAAAGTTGTACGGACGGTTATTCCGTGGAAACGAGACCCTTTTTTTTTTTTTTTTTTTTTAACTTGTTTTTGGATCTGAAGAACGATAGCTTGTAGAGATTTTTCGTGCGATTTTCAAATTCAATTATGAAGAAATGATTTTGATTTTATAAAAATCATTTTTTGATCTCTCTTTTTGGCTGTTTTCGCTTTTTTGCTTCAGCTTTTTGTAATTATTTTATTGTATTTTTTTTTTTTTAATTTAAATGCTCCAAATCTGACAAAGCAATGAGGAAGAAGCTCGATACCCGTTTCCCAGCTGTAAGTTTCTCTCTATTGATTTATTTTCGCTCTCTTGATTTGGGTTTTACACTGTTTTTAGCTTAGGAAATGAAATGGTTTTAATTGATCGATTCAATCGATTGATTTTGGGGTTTATTGTCAATTCGAATAATTTTTGCTTTGATTTTTGGTTTTGAAGCTTTATTTCAATATTTGGATTGATGGATCTTTGATTAGAATCAGAATTAGAAGGTGGGTGTTTCAAAGTTTGGGAATTTATGTGGGTATACGATGTGGTTCAGTTCTTCCCTTAATTTGATGTTTATCAAATTTACTGAAATGGCTCTGGCTTGGATTGTCATGTACACGAAAAACAGATGATGGCTGTTTCGTTTTGTAAATGGCGAGTGACTTTTGTTGTGGCCAATGATTATAATTAGCTTCAGAATTTTATGGAACTCGTATGGTGATATATAGTCTTGATTGTTTATTTCCCCTATGTTTTGGCTGTTCATTTCTTGTTGTGAAGTGATTTAGTACTGAAATCTGTGGATGGTTGCTTCACAATTGGGGCTATTGTGTATTCTGCAGCAGTTTTCCATCCTAGATTGTTTAAAATTGAAGTCAATAAATGGATGGATTGGTTTTATGACTTTTCATGGGAAACAATGGTAGGATTTGCTTTGCTTTTGGGATGGAAAATTAGTCAGTGAGAGTTCTATAGGGTATGGATTAACTTATTTTATGTGGTTTTTCTGTTCAAAGTGAATACTGTTTATTATTAGGAACGGTTGGTCAGTCCTTTGGTACAAGATCTGTGTTATTTTGTGTCTTGGGAATAGGTTTGCTTCTGTGATATAGGATTTAGTTTCACCTACCGTTTCTTGCTCTTTTACTAACACTTGTAACTTATTGTTGCTTAGACAGGCGTACCTTAAATCTAAGCATGCCATACTTGATGTTTTGATGTTTGGAAAATTGACTAAAAAATCTATTTGCACTGAAGTACTTCTTTTAGTGGATGTGGTTTTCTTAAATATTGTTGATGGGTGAGATTCTTGAATCATGTTATCTGATGGAAAATATAAATTTGGCAGGCTCGTATAAAAAAGATAATGCAAGCTGATGAGGATGTTGGGAAGATAGCCCTGGCAGTTCCTGTTTTAGTTTGTGAGTAGCTGTGAAAATCCATGCTTTAGCCATTATATATTAACTAAATATGTTTGGTTGCTTATGCTTTTCTTATATATTAATGCAGCTAAAGCATTGGAATTGTTTTTACAAGACCTTTGTGACCGTACATATGAAATCACCGTTCAAAGAGGAGCAAAAACTATGAGCGCATTGCATTTGTAAGTGAGAAATTACCCTTATTCATTAGAATTTCTGCTATATGGTGTTGCTGTTTTCTCAGTAACTTTGGATATTGTATTTGTCATTTGGACTTGTTCTCCTTTAAGTTCCCTTTGCCAGTTAATTTGATAATTATATGTCATGCCACCAGATGTCTACACAATTTTTTGTCCTTAGAAAAAAATTTAAGAAACTAAAAATAAAATGCAACAAAAATCCTTTTGTCGTTTGGATGTGAATCAAAATTAAGAGAGCAACAAACTTTTCTAAATCATGAATAAAAAGTTCTAGTGTTCCAAAAACAATTTTTTTTTTTAAATTAGTTAAATAAATGAATGTAACGCCTGCTAACTGTGGAAGTAGGTCTGTGGATGGTGCTTCCTGATTCGTGAGAACTGAGAAGTGCTGTAGTTTGGTGTTAGCAATAACATCCAATGGATCACGACTATTCAGTTGAGTATATGTTGAGTATATGTCACATAGAGACGATTAAAGAAGTTTTTAGGGATCTTATTTGGAGAATTATATCTAGGGTTTTTCTGATATAGTTTCATATGCTAAACTAGTTAACCTAAATAATATGGCTAATATTTCGGACTAGTTTGGCTGCATGCTCACTAATCTGTCAAGTTCTATGTACACCATGTTGTGTTTTGTTCTGGAATTCAAACGAAAACCAAATCTTTGAGGTTGGTAATACTGCTTATGCTCTTAATTGATGGGGCCTTGTCACGGGATGGAAGTCATCATCAGGGAGGGCTGCATGACATGGAAAGTCTCCCTCTTTACCATTTCATCAACTACCTGGAATGAAAGAAATAGAAAGTTTTGCAACAAAATGCATATAGAAATGGAGACGATGGAATACAAGGAATACCAAAATGTCAGTAGCCCTGCTGCCTAATGATTTACCTCACACGCCTTGTACATTAAAGTGCATTATAAATGAAATGTGCATAGTTTCCTTGTCCTCTCAAAAGGAGAGCAGTAGAAACTTTGATAGTGGACATGATTTACTATTATCAGTTGCTGCATTTCATTCTTTTAGACATTCTTTAGTTGGTGATGTTGGATGTCAAATAAACCTCAGCACCTGCTCTTATTGGATCAAATTATAAGTTGGCATGCCTCATTTTTTACCCTTGGATTTGTCAGGCTACTTGTTTTTATTTTTTTGGGTGGGGCGCATTCTTCTCTTTTTTTCTTGCGCCCCAATCTCAGTTTTTCCTTTTTCCTTGTTGAATGTGTTTCTAGATGTTAACATGAGAAAAGCAATGTTTTTGGTTTTCATTTGCTTCCTGATTTTATTTCCTTTCTTAACTATTTGTTAGTTTATTTCCTTTCTTAACTTGTTTGGGGAGATGAGGGTGTTTCCTTTTGAGTGAATTTTACTATAGATAGTAAATATGTGTAGCTGTTTTCATTGTGAACCCTTTTCGTACTTTTTTGTTTCAATATTATAATTAATGAGTGTCATCTAATTGAATTCCTTGTTTGATATGCAGAAAACACTGCGTACAGAGTTACAATGTGTTTGATTTCTTGAGAGAAATTGTCAGCAGAGTTCCTGACTATGGTCATGGTCATTCCGAGAACTCTGGAGATCATAGAACCCTACAAAAGAGGTGGTTATACAAATCATGTTAGCTTTTTCCTCCCTAAATCCTCCCCACCCCTTTCTTTCTCCTCCTTCCTCTGTAATATTGTTTCTGCATTTATCTTGTGCCAGAAAGCCAATTGGGGATGAATGCAATGACAGCGATGAAGAGTCAAAGAGAAGCAGGATGGTAAGATAACCCTCCAAAAATATTTCTTAGACCAGCCTGTGTTGAATTAAGTTGATGTTATCTACAGTATAACACATGAGTTTAATCTTTCTTCTGGCCTTTTTCAATCATCAGCTGGTTGGCTTCTGCTTCCTGAAATTTGCTAATTTAAGGGGCTGTCAAATGTGTCTTTCTTACCATTTGAACTTTTATCACATGTTAATTTGGCTGTAATTTCATAGATTTGCCTCTTTAAAGAGGGATAAAAAAGATGCATCTTCAAGTTATAAAGATTTTATCCACAGTGTTCCACATTTTAACTGCCGTATATTTAGTGTCTTGAGGTAGAGTGGTAGGTTTAGAAAATATATTGTTTATAGAGGAATTCTAATTTTTTACGCTAACTGTTCTTTGCAGCATGAGATGAGCCATGCTGGCAGCAGTGGCAGAGGGAGGGGCCGTGGACGAGGAAGGGGCCGTGGACGCATCAGTCGAAATGTGGAACGAGAGTCTACTCATCATGAGATTGAATCTGAGCCCAGTTCAACTACTCAGCCGAACTTAAAAAGCAACTCAAATACTGGAATGACGGTGGATAATGGTTCAGAATCAAAGGATTCTTTGAAGGAAGATATGGTTGTCAATGATGGTGCCAATGTATCAGAAAGAAACTTTGACCTGAATGCTGAAGTGAATGAGAACGAGGACAATAAGGCTGCAGCTTCAGCTAGAGCTACAACAGCTGGCACGGTAGTTGCAGCAGCAGCTGTAGCTGCAACAGCTACAACAACAGCAAGAGTGGTAGATAACTCAGCAGCAGTGCCTACTACTGAAACTAATCATGAAGAATATCCAGGTTGGTCACTCTCTGAAGTGGACAAGATGGCCATTGACCCTCTTCAACTAGCGCAATTTGGCACAAGATTAGATGAGGAGGAGGAAGATTACGACGAAGAAGGCTAATCTACTATCAGTGGAGTCTTCTAGTAGATAGTGCTTGGGATCTGATCAATGGGCGTGAAAACAAGGGGAGGAAAGCAGCAGAAGGGGAAGAGCGGAAAGAAAACCACTTACTGGAGACTGGAAACAAGTAGTGAGCCATTCTTCCTAGGAAAGTCTGAAATGAAATGATCATTTCCTTAGTCTTTGTGCCGTCTTGTGTCATGCTATCTCCTAACAACCCTTTTCAGTAGTAGATTTGCTGACAATTTCAGAAAATTAGCCTGTGTGACTTGAATACCTAATATAGGATGAACATGGCAGCCTTGGTAGAAGTTGCTGTTTAAGATTGTTGTGTATGCTTTTTCTTTTCAATTTTAGTCCAACCTCATTTCACTGGCATCTGAAGAGTGATCATCCGCTTTTGGAGACGTGCATATTGCTTTGGTTGCAGCGAGAAAAAACAAATAGAACACATTGTATGACCATCTGATTTCGTTCCGTGTTCTGTGTAGTCCATACTCGATTATTAGTGTCTGGAAGATCTCAACTAACGTCTTGACGATGAATTCCGTTGTATGGGTATCTGCTGATAAAACTATAATATGATGACATAATTGGTTCGAGTGAAGTACAATTCAATTGAATCTGAGGTCTTCTCAATCCTATGAATGCTTGGCAGTACAGAATAATCAGGTTCTGCCTCGTTTGTGAAACCAGGTCTGGAGCTTTTCAATCAAAGAAACCGAATGACGGCAGTTCGTTGGATTTTCAGTATTACATATGGGCTTCCATAGGAATATTGGCGAGTTGAATTGATACGATTTTTACATAATATTTAAATTAATTCATAAATTGCGAATTAAAAATATATTAACCAAAACAATTCATGAAAAAAAAATTCAATCTAAAATTACGAATTAAATTATGTAATTTTAAATTATATTACTCGCACTTTTCTATTTTCCTTTATATCTATAAATTGTGTTTACTAAATCAAACTATAAATTAAGAGAAAAGTAGATAAATTTAATTAAATCAATCCAGCCGAAAACAACGAGGTTTATATAAATAAAACTAACTACATAAATAAAAATACATGCATGATAATCATATTCTTTAGCATCAAAATATTACAAAATAAACTAGTCAGAATCCATAGCATGAATAATTATTAATAAAAAAATATTTAAATTTACTAAATTAAAGATAATCCATGAGCATAAACAAGTAAATTTTAGTGAAATGAAGTGTATGAATCTTACTACAGAATTAAACAAAATAAAAATTGAAGTGAAATTGAAATTATAACTAAGAGAGCAGCAATCAAGTAATTCGAACTTATAATATCTAAACAGATCATAAAACAAGAGCCTATATATATATTATGGGTTAAGTTAGATTGATTTGCATGTTGACAAAATACTTCATAAAAATTTCAAACCGCAGTTTAATTGCGGATTGAATCCCACAACAATTGGACGGTTTATGAACTGAACACTCCTAGGGTTCAAGGCGCTTTGCCCTCGAGATGACTTCTTTAGTCTACTTGCAAGAACGACATGAGCAGCATACGAGCTTCTATCTGTGGTCATTTCAAATTCAAATTTGACCAAAGGTTTAAAATTCACTATAGCTCTATAATAGCAAAATATTAGATTCAATTCCTACCATCAACTCTTTAGCTTATCCCCTACAACAATTAATAGTACTTCTCTTTTTTTTTAAAGAAAAACAATATCTGATAAGCTACTAATTTAAATTATTCAAAAGAATAAAGTGCTAAAATATTATCACATAATAAAAACACTAGCACAGAACTGTATTTAGCTCATCAAAGGGAAACATCAACTTTCAGCGAGTATTAATAGTTACAATAGTTGAACCAGAAGAAACATTAACAATCCATATGATTTGAACGTGTCAGAAAATTCCGCAGTTAAGGGTGTTGCTCCATCTGATTGAGAAGGAAGTCGCCTTCATTGTTCTTGTGCACCTCAACCTTGAACTTCTCTTCGTTGGAACCCCTCTTGAGCTTGAGAACCATATCAAATTTTGCAGAATCATCCACCACCTGTTCCCGATTTAAACAGTTATTGCCTAAAGAAGAAGTAGACTCGTTGTCCTCTTTAATAGAAACAAGGGAAGGAAAGCAACCGGCGAGTTCCTTTCAAGAATTCAAATTTTTTGATAGCATAGAGAATTCAAGACAATGTCTAAATCTCAAATCTCACAAGACCAAAAGTATTTATGGGGATAGTTCTATTAAAGCAGGATGAATAAATGGTTTCTATTCAGAAAACAAAACAATTCATGTATACTGAGAATATAAATCATCATTAAACATGTAAAGGTTCACATTGAAAATAAACTATACAAATGCATTCCCAGATTTAAATTACCATTTCCTTAATTCATTGATGGTAGTTTTTATTAGAACTGAGCTTTGTTTTATTGAACAATATAGCATTAATATACCTCAGCCTTTGCATGAACAATCTCTTGAAGTTCATAAGGGAACAGTGAGTTGGACCTCTGTTGAATCGTCTTCACAGCATGATTTGCTGCATCTTGTACTACAGGATCATGTGCTGGCACTTCTCGCCATCCACCACCATGCCCATCTGCTTCACAAACCCCAGTCAGTATGTTCATCCTAATAACCTAATTGCTTCAATTATAAATCTATAATCCCATTGGCTTATAAATTCATCGAATTAAGGTAAAACAAATTGATTAACCTTTCTTAACACCGAGATCTGATGAGGTAAATGAAGGAGCACCACCATCAACATCACCGGCTAGCTTGAACTCTTGCAATTCTTTAAAGTGAAGCCAAGGCTTAACCCAAACCTTTGCTTCATAAAGTTTCTTTTTCCCAGCCTCAACCGCTTCAATAGTAAGGTGATGGAGAGTCCCAGCCACCACTTGCTCCTTCGCCTTCACCACTCTAGCAAATTCCAGCATCGCATTCTTCAAAAAACAAAAATCATTAAGCCAAATTCTAGAAGAAGAAATAAAGCATGCAAAATAATAATAAAGTGGTACCGCTTTCTTGTTATGTTCTTCGACGGCAAAACGAGCGACACCGTCGATCTCGACGCTGTTGGCGGTGGCGTGGGAGTCGTGAATTCCTCCGAGAGTGGCCATTTTGTCACAGGAAAAACCTGAATCTCCGATTACAAAAGAAAAACAAGACAGACAAATAAGCGTTATAACAAATAGCAGAGAAGAATAAGAAGAGGATGGTGGTGGTGAAGCGATATGGGATCCCAATCCCATGGCTTTATAGATTTCAGGTTGACTATTTCCTATCTCTTTCTGACTCTCTGGCATGTTGCTAACTTAAATATAGCAATTTCTTTTTCTTCTTTGATGATGAAGGCGTGAGATTTTGACACGTGTAAACACGTGTTAATCAATCGCCTTGAATTGTGTGCCCTACTACCTTCGTTTAATTTATTTTTTTCGAATATATCTTTCTTTTGCTTAGTAAGGAAGCTTTTGTATGCAGAGCCGTGTGGTACTTTTACGTAATCGAGAGCAGAGACATGGATAGGATGTCAACAACTCGGATTTGTGACGAATTATGTAAAATTCCAAATTAATGTATTTAATAATAAAAATATTTGTTTCGATTCAAATTAGATTAAATTGAATAATAAGTTCCACAGGTCGAATCGAATATATTTTTTATATGTTTATATATATTTTTAAATTTTTTTTTTTTTTTAAATATTCATATAATATAATTTATATTTTATATAAAAAATAATTATAAATTAAAAAATATAAATTATATATAAATAAAATATTAAAAATAAAATATATATAATCGGATTGAATTCGAAACATATATTACTATTATTCGAATTTAACACATATATAAAATGAAAAATTCGCTTTATTTTATTGATTAAATGAATGAGATAATTTAGATTTAAACGGATCGAATATTCGTAAATCTAACTAAAATTATCATCCGTAAACATAGAGGAAGAAAATGGAACTAATTAATTAAGTAGTTGTTTTTTTTATGCTAATGTTAGTTTTTTTTTTAAAAAAATTGAGATATCAAATCCTGTCTAATTGTTTTTTTTTAATGATAGACACTATGTGTTAGATAATTGTTATAATTATTAGTTAGCCAAAAGAGTCGATTTATAAAAGTTTTAATTTATAATTTTTTAAAATAATTATTATTTATTGAAATAAAAATTTAAATTATTTTATTAAAAATTAATATTTAAAGAAAAATTAAATATTAATCATTAATAAATATATTAATAAAAATAATTAATGATAATTTTATCAAACACTTTATTTAACTATAAATAACTACTAACAACAATTAACATAAAAACAACTGAATCAAACGGATCTAAATAAATAAGAATATAATAAAATTTATACGTAATATAATTATTTTTAATCTAATTAATAAATTTTTATATATAATTAATAATAACTAAATACATGTCACCTTATATTTTTTTACTTAATAAAATAACAATACTACTTAAATATTAGGTTTCAAAAAATTTAATCTCACTTATTTAAGCTTTCTTACTCTATTGTTTATGCCTTATCATCATATTGATTCAATTTTGATATTAAAATTGGAACATATTTTTTTTTTCTGAAAAAATTATTTTAAAGTATTATTGAAAATATAAAATTTATATTATTTAAATTATTTTTTGAGTATTTATTACTTATTATTTAAATATGAATTTAATATTATTTAAATTTTGAAGTTTAATATGATTAAAGAAGTGATCTTTTTATTTTAAAAAATTATTTTTTTTAAACTAATGGTAGTCTGGACTTCCTCACTTCAATAGGAATATATGCTGATATCAAGTTAAGGAATTAATTTCAACTGAATAGTCATTCTCTTTCTATCAAAAGAAAATATATTTTTAGTCCTTCGCTAAATAATCCTTTAATTTTTATCCCGTTAAATAAATTAATCCTTCCGTTTATAAATTTTCCTCTTTGCCGGTTAAAAAGGTTGCTGTGTATTACACAGTAACTTCTCGTATGTTTAATTTTAGGTATTTATAAATTTTTATAAAAATTATAATTTGATAGTGTTTTATATAATGAATCTAATGATGTATTTTTTATGTTAAATAAAAATCAAATGGACAACTAAAAATATATTATAAATATATTAAATCTAAACCATTAAATATAATACACAAAATTTATAATGTATTTTTTCTATCCATTTAATTTTTATTTAGCATAAAAAAATATATCATTAAATTCATTATATGAAACACTATCAAATTATAACTTTTATAAATTTTTATAAAAATTTTAAATATCTAAAATTAAGCACATAAAAAATTTCGGTAAGTTACTCCTCTCAACCCCTCTTTACCATAGAATTAAAAACCCATATTGTGAATTCCAACAGCAACCCGATCCACAACCTCAACTCTCCCGCCAGACCATTCAAACACCTCTAGTTCCACTTCTCACAATTAAAGCATCGCATTGACATAGTGAATAGTGCATAATTCCTCTGGGCTGAGGTTGTAAGAGCAATCAATGTTGGCAAATATTCTAAGGAGTTCAAGACCGACTTTCCAGGCATCTCGACGACGAGAACGGTGTGTTTAGCATCCGTCATAGTGGCAAAGACTTTCTGTGGTTCTGTTTTGGCGGCGATGAAAGTGGGCACTGGTGAAAGGAGAAGGGAGGAAAAGTTTCCATGAGAGAGAGGAAGGAGAACTTTTGAGCTCAAAAAATGAAGGTTTAGAATCTAGATTTGCTAATACTGATTTCTGGTTTGAAATTAACTGATACTAATTTTATCGAGCTGAAGAAGAAGAAAAGGGAGGTGGAGGTGGAGGTGGTCCCCCCGTGGCTAGTGTGGGTAGAATCGATGGAGATGTTGTTGCAGCAAAATTACGTTGATTGTAGGAGAAAAGATGAGAATAAAATGGTTCGAGATTTGGGATTCGATGAACATGGAATTAGAAGTGATGATGATGTTGGAATTGATTTTAAGGATTTCAAGAATGTACAGACTGATTGCCTCAATTTGGGAATCACCATTGAGCTGCCGAGCTGGCCACTTCAATCAAGGCCAAAAGTCACTGATAGAGGAGGTTGGGCTTGGGACTATCTGAGATCCTTGGTTTAGCTTTAATTTCAAAAGTAATTCTCTTTGTTTTGCATTGGTCTGACGAGGTTATTTTATATCAAAATTTTAGATTTAACATTAACATATTATTTTCATAGTTGATTAACAGTATTTTGCTGAAAATACGGATGAAAATATTATAAAGACTAAATAGTAAATTTTTCAAAATGAAAAAACTACTTCATTAATTTAGTCAAATTTAAGAAACTATATAATATTTAACCCTTTATATATCAATATTATTAAGATATACTAAATATTTCATAAAAATAATTATTAATACCTCTTAATTAACACATTCGAAACCTCAAATAAACCACAAACAATTAGCTTGTATAGTCAGTAATCATTATTCCGTAACATACTCGAATGTGGAAACATAGAATCATACATTATACAACATTTGTTCATTAAATCAACAACATACCATTGTTATACATTATTGTGTAAGCATTAGGATACAACATAAACTCTCTTGGAGAGAAAAAACACAAAGTTCAAAGGAGAAAGTATGGAGAAAAATAATAGTAACTTCAAAGATTGGGAAGAAAACCACTAGGCTCAGCAGCAAATACAGGGCTCGAAGTGCTTCAAAACCAAATCAATTGTCATGGCAATTTAAGACAGCGCTTGAGCTATTCTAAAAACAGGAAGAGAAAAGGCATGAGACTCAAAACATACTGATGCGATATCCTCCTCTCTGGCAGGCTAATGAGCAAAAAAGGAAATGACTCCCCATCGATTTTGAAGAAACACGAGAAAAGGAAAAAAAAAAAAAAAAAAAAAGGTCTCTGGTTATACAACGACAATTTGATGAACAACAACAACGACGCTTGTTCACAAACAGTATCCTTCATATTTCAACGTTCTTTCAACTGTTTCTCCTCACAAATACTATCTCCGAACTAGTTGATTTCGGATCATTTCCTAATCTTGGTTCAAGCCTTACCTGTAATTTTGTATCAAAGAAAGAACAGTCAGAGTCTGAAGGTTCCATGCAAAGCAAATGAAAATATTCATTTTACTTCCAAGAATTCAATTCTAAACTATTATCTACTAATGAATTCTGTACTTCAAATTCACTTGTACCAAATTGGGATAAACAACATTTCCAATCTAGAGAAGCTCAGGAACTCTTTACCTATTACCTAGGTTTGGGGTACAAATGGGAATCTTCTCCCATACGCATTTACCCATTTTAATCCATAACATTATATGTACAAGTCATATGTGGAAAATTAATGAGTCAGCTAGGGTTAAATATGGTTTGGATACCCAGCTTCTTCCTAAAACATACAAATTCTGTCTCCAAACTTTGGCTCCCCTGATTTCATTTAAAATTTAAAACTGTGTTAGACTCCCAGGAACTTTTCTTCTTCTGCTCTTCTTGACATTTCTTTCTGCTGCTATGAACATTTTATCCCTCCCCTAGAAACAACCAACTTAAACATCCATATCTCAACCTTGTTACTCTTCTTTCCTTGTTTTAATTTATAACATTTCCCTCTCATTTACTTACTTTCTAAATTTATAATTTTTATTGAATCAAATTAAATATCCAGATAAACAACGTAATAAATCTACAGAAAGGAAAATAAAAGAAAAAGAAAAAGTGATACAGTGCTTGTCGATCAACCAAGAATCCTAGAAAGCTTTTACCTTTGCTCAAAGAAAAAAACTTAAAACAATTATCACTTCTTATTAGTTACACCCTTCTTTAAAATCTATTTTGAATTTCACTTGTATTTCCAAATTAAATTAACATCATAAGTAATACACTGAAGTGAGAAAAATTGATAATAACTGAGCATACAAGTGGGTGAGAGACTATCTGGGTTAACTGGATATGAAGAACCATATAATATTGATTGGGTTATGTATAACCGAACCCATATCCACCATTGGCCACCTCCAAATTATCATGGCTCTTTTTAACTATCATATTCTAAGGACCCAACTATGTAAATATAGTGAAGCAAGGGAAATATATATATAGCAGACAAACCTCATAGCGTTCAAGCAATGAAGCAAACAAAGAGGCAACTCCTCGGGTAACAAACTCCTGGCCCACACATGCACGTTTACCAGAACCAAAGGGAAGAAATGCTGCATTTTCATTTGGATCATTCAACATGAATGAGCTTTGAGTTGGGTCAACAGCATCTTCTGCAACCTCTGAGAAGATTATTACCAAGGATTGGTTAATCATGAAGCTTGTTCAGTAATGTTAAACTTAACCATGTATGTATGGTTATATATTCCTGAACTTGATGTAATGTGTACTAGATGTGAGGGCGTGAATAGAATGAATTGAACTACAAAGCATATTACTAAAATGTGATGGAAACAAATGTTATTAGTGAGATAGCCACATTAAAGAAGATACTTTGGGAGCCAATTAACTACGATAAAAAATTGCATTCTCGGAAAATATGATTGAGATGTAAGTAACTTGTATTTATATTAGTGAAAAAACACACTAGAAATAGGTACGAGTGGAACCTGTATATGATGTATCCTGCACTGAATCAGAAAACTTTCCAGCTTTTGACAAAAAACGATATGGATTAAATTTGCTAGCATCACTGCCCCAACAAGACTGATCCATCTGCAGCAAATGCACAGGTACAACCAGTACTGCTCCAGCTGGTATAATTACACCATTTTTTAGTCTCAGATCTTGCAGTAAGAAAAGACGAGGAGAAGGAATCAGTAACTACTAACTATATACAATAAAAGGCAGAAATAAACCAGAACTAGCAATTATAAAAAGGAGCAGTAACATGATCACAGGCGATTGATAAATCTAACATAGTCTTTTGAAAGAAAATATAGTCGCACAAATCTTATAACTTGGTTGCACTAGTTGACAACATATCACAAAATAATAAATACTTACAGAATAAAAATATAAAGACAACAAATTCGAGTGATATAAGCCCTCCTTTCTCACACTTCCTCGCCAGAGAAAAATGGAAGTCAACATTAACACCATAAGCTAATGGTATCATAACCACTAACTCAACCAAAAGCCACACTAAGCCCTCACCCACCCCCAACACCCACTTTTTATCCACTCACCCCAACCAACCGTGTGCATGTGCATGGACATGAACAGAACTTTGAAGATGAATCTCCAAAATTCATGAATACACGAGTTTTCAAAACAAAGTTGCTTATTGTGATATTTCAACTAAGCTACAACATTGATAAGTTGAAAACAAGTGGTACGCGTATAATAACTCCAAGCAACTTAATTGTTTGAGCTTAAATTCTGTCATTCCCAGACAGAGAAAAAGAAAAGAAAAAAATCCTGCTATTCAAAAAGAATCCTTTGAATTGCATGCTTACCATCTTTTAAAGAACATCTCTGTAGCAAAGGTCCTGGTGGCAAAAAGCGGGCCGATTCATAAATAGTTGCCAATAACAAGATCATCTTATCAACATCTTGAACATCTTTTGCCGAGCCTTTCCTAACCGTAATAATCTCTGAGTATATCTGAATAGATTCAAAAATTAATTTAAAGTAAATTGCAACATAGACCTTCAATTCCCAGAACAGAATCCAAAATAATTGATCATTGTACCTTCTTGTTACATCAGGGATGAAAAAATATATAATTTCATCACCGCATAAAGAAGACCAACATGCATTGGAGATAACTTAAAAACAAAATTCAATTTCGAATATAAATAAATCACAATGATTAAATTAATAATTAAGTTATGAAGGCTAAAGAAAGAGCAAGTGAAACATCAATATTATCAAAGCATAATCACTTACCAAAAAATCATAAAGCAGATAACCAAAATGCATGTGAGCTATGAAATAAATACAATACGAAAATGTGAATACGATAAGGATAAATATAATAACACTCAAGCAGGAGTTCTGAAAGCCTCATGCAAGAATTTGAGAAATAACAATAATAATTGCATAGGCAAAACTTAATAAAGAATTTGAGAAAATAATAAAAGGTCAATGTCAAATTTCCCAGCAGCTAAAGGAAAGAAAAGCTCCATACCTTATCCTGTATCTCTGGATGAGCAACAAGCTGCTCCAAGATATTACTCATCAAACTTGCGGTGGCTGTGGATCCATGAAAAATCATCCCCATAATATTCCCAAATGGCTCTTCTCTTGCATTAAGATGGTCATCAACCTCCCTTGAGAAAAATTTATCTTGCATGGCAACACCAGAAGGTGACATACTAGCTGCAGTTTTCATTCCACACTTCATTGCTTCATCATTGGAATTGTGATCCACATGGTGAAATAGTTTACAATTTTTTCTGCACTGTTGAACAATATCCTGAGTCAAATATTTCAACTCCGTGCACAAAGATTGGTACCTCCAAAATCCCCGTTTCCAGAAGGGAGTAACTCTATATGAGGCCCAAAGGGAAGCATCGTTAGCAATCATCATTAGAAGCTCCTCATAAAAAGTTGCCTTAGACCATGCCAAAAATGCCTCTCCAAAGATTGTGGTCCCCAAAATGGTAAATGCCATATGTTGAGTAACCAATTTACAATCAATAATCCTTTTCCCCATAACCTCATCTAATCTGTTCATGATAGAATCTATTACATATTTAGGTATTACATTTCCTCTTCCAAGCAACTTTTCATTGAACTGCAATGCCAACGATTCTCTTCTCTTATGTGCCTGCACATAAAAAATATTGTCGGGACACAACATATATCACCTTGTCATAGTTACAATGAATAAATTGAAAATAATATTGAATGCTTCATATCATCAATTTTCATCCAAAACCATCATGATAGTCTCAAGATGATGATTTGGTGGCTAAACAGAAAGCACTAAATACATAGCAACCATGAAGACAAGAGTACAATAAGTAATGTCAAAAAAGAAGGAAAAAACTTCATTTTTTTTTCATGCCAGTAAAATTCTAACTTTTTTAAATGTATAACATTAATAAGAACCAAATCTTTACTATCAGCCATCCAAGGATCTAACAACATTCCACAACAAACAATAACTCTTTTTATTCATTTAGCTGATTCAATGATAAATATAAAAGTATCTAATAATGATCAGCAATCTGAAAACTAGACAAGTTAATGGTAGTGCCTTGTGGGGTTGGTTCCAACTTCCAAGGGCTTCCATTCAAAACCTGTGTTTGATAGTGGAAAACAACACCAATGAGTTTGGTGGAAATTTCTTTCCAAAAATCTCATGTCAATCATCTACTCCATAAATACTTTAGTCCTGTCTTATCTTTTACTTTTAATACAATGCAATCTAGAGAAGCTTCCAACTGTCAAGATACCTTTTCATGAGACATGAACACTGGGTGCTGGAATGATGCAAGTATATGTGTCATATCTACCTTCCTTGTAAGCCATTGTGTATGAGAATTCTACTAAAGAAGGACCTTATATCAGAAACTGAGAAATATGAAATCTAAACCTCTATAATAGACTACCAGAAATCAAGGATATAGCCCAATATTGTCTCTTGGGGTAAAGCTGATCTAGATGTTTCCAAAGATACATATTTTAGGTTAAGAAATTTATTATGTAGCTTTGCAATCAATCATTGCACCTGATTTAATCCCCAAGTCATCTAATTAGTAACTTCTAACCATGAGGGAAAACTCTAGCTAAGACAAAAAAGGCACTAGTTAGCACTTCCATAGGAAATTATGCTTTGCAATCAATGATTTATGTTCGTGCTTCTATTTTATTTGTGCCCTTTCTTTTGAATGAATCTTCTCATCTCCGTCACTCTCATAAGCGCGATTCACACAATTCTGTGCTTCAACGAGAAAGTAATGACAAGAAAACATTTGTAACAAATTCAAGGCATAGAGTATCTCAATCTGCAATCTACCATAAATGTGATTAACAAATTTTACAAGTAACTGATAGAAATTTCAGTATTTCACAGATATGACAAGCTAACCAACAAAAGCACTTGTCACAAATAAGAACTCATTGAATAAAAAGGAAAATCAAAATAAACACATCAAAGATGCATTTTGGAAAGAGAACAATGTATTAACATTTGATGAAAATTCATGCAACTAAAATGAAAGAGAAAACAGCAGGAGGGGGCGCAAGTATGAAGAGTTCATACCTGATCATAAGAGCAAAAAAAGAGACTCGATCGTCCAAAGGCTAATCGAAAAGCCTTCCCAGTAAAAGGCAATTTGTCCTCGGCCTTTAAAAGCATATCTTTGATAAGTTCTGGATCTTTTATGGATACCATAAGCTGAGTAGGTCCTAACCACAATTTGAAAACTGATCCATATTTACTATGCAGCACCGACAAAAGGTCTGACAGCCAAATTCAAGGTAATATCAGACTCAATACACCGAACAAAAATATATATACAACCGCCAAACAGCAACAACAAACTGATTTCAAAATTTTAAATCCTAGATTTTGCTTCATTTCTCCTATGATTATAAACAAATCAATTTCAAAAGCATATATAGAAACTCTAATTAACTTACTTCCTTATTTATTCAACTACTTTTCCAATCTCAAATCCAAAACAATTTACAAATTTCAAAGCAAAAACAAAAGCATGATAAGCAAGCACTCACCGATGAAATTATCGCGGGAACCACAGTTATTATGACCGAAAAATGAAGTACAAGGAGGACCAGGAATTGTCCTCGCTTTATCCCATAATCTAAACAACTTGAAAACCTTCTCGAGCAAAAGAGCGGTGATAGTAACAAGAGAAAGCCAAAGAAAAGCATTAAATTCTCGAGTTGCATAGTCTTTTAGTAGTAATCGAGAACTTTCATCTGAATTGCAAGTGCCATATAGAAAGGAGATGAGATTGTTTGGTAATTTACAGGGAGAGGGAGAGTTCATTTTCTTCTTCTTCTTCTTCAGGGAAAAGATATGAAAATGACGATTTTGAGCCTTAGACTTTTCAGAGTATTATATATATACATATAGTATTTTTCTGTATTTAATATTTTATTTTATTTTATTGTGTTTGTTGTTTGTCCACTTCTTAAAAAAATAAAAATAAAAATAAATCATAATAATCTGGTGCTACAAGGCCACGTGGGTTTGTGGTTCCATTGAAGCGTATTTGAAGGCGCCTATTGTCTCCCTGTGAATAACCGATCCTTTTTTTTTAATTCACGGGTATCATCATGTCCCTAATTTTGAAAACATTGTTTTAAAAGTTATTATGTATAATTTTATTTTATTTTTATTTTTAAATTTTTAAATAATATTTTAAATTAATTATTTAAATACTCAAAAACTTATTTAATATTTTTTAAATTTCAAAACAACGTTTTATATCGATTTTAAATATTTTCTAAATTATGATTAATTTTCATTCAGATTATATAGCTGAAATAATTTTAGAAAATTTGATCTGATAAGTTCAAAAAGTTAGCAAGTATGAATTTTTTGTTATAAATTTATTTACTAAAAAATCAAATAAAATTTCAATAATTCAACAGAATTTTATACTATAAAATCAAACTTTAATTTTTTTTAATAATATCATTATTTTACTAATAGCAATGTGAACTAAAATTATTAAGTGACAAAAAATAACCTATCTCATATTGGTCTTATTTGAGAGGATTGAAAGTACGTTAGAGGAAAAAATGTGAAAAAAATGTTTTTTAGGTTATATTATTGTCAAATACATTTCCTTTCAATTGCTGTATCTAGTCAATAATATTCATTGAATACATTCTCTCTCATCCTCCTTTCACTTCTCACATGCCCAAACCTAGACAAAATAGATACATGCATTATGCATTATATATAAATTAAATTCTCATATTCAAAAAATTAATAATATTGATATTTGAATCACAACCATAATTATTAAAATCGAATTAAATTGATTAGTTGAATAAAAAATTAAAAATCAAATTAAAAATTAGTTCGGTCAACTTCTTTTTATCAATTTTAAGAATCAATTAAAAAACTGATGAACCAATGAATTAGTTGAATCAAATTAATTTTTTTTGTTTTAATGGCATCATCTTTTTTTTTTTTTTTTTTTTATATGAAAATGACATTGTTTTTTCAAGCAAAAAGGATATTATTTTGAGTTAAAAGAAATTAAAAAATTTTCAGTAATTTTATTTTAATTTTATCCGACATCAAAATTATAATCTTATTGCATGTTAACTTATTGCGTGAATAGATATTTGAGTAAATAAATATTAATAACTTACTATATATATATATAACTTTTAACTTAATGTGATTGGATTGATATCATAAAAAATATGATTTTATATAAATTTTTGATTTAATTATAATTATATTATATTTATTTTTATCGTATATATAATAAATGTCAAATTATCTATAAATATATAAATATATCAATTTTTTTAATTTAATTAGTTCGATTTTGATCGAATATCTAATTTTTTATCTTTATCGATTTTTTAATCGATTCGATTATAAAAATATTCATCACAACAACATTAGATTCTCTCTTAAATAAAAATAAATACCAACATTTGAAAGTTTTTTAAATAACTTATAAATTTTAGTATTACTTTTTTCATTTGAAAAAAAAATATCAAAATGAAATCAGGCAAATCATTATTTAAAAGAAAAGTAATTATGATTATTTTTATGAATAAGAATTATTATCTTTCATATAATAAATAAATATTTACAAATTTCAAATAACTATTAGGTTATATTTTAAAAACAAATGCTATTTATTTTTCTTTTAAGCCCATTTTTTGGATTTTGAATTAAAAAATAGTATAATTTCCTTTGGTGTATTAATTTATAATTATTATGATTTTTTTATAAATTTATTTTGGATTAAAACTTAAACACAAAATTTCATAAACTTAACACAAATATTATAAGTTATTATGATAAATGAAATTACAAAAAATAAGTCAACACTAATAAGTAATAATAGAAAAAAAAATCCTTTATAAGAATTAAAAAAAAAAAGGAATAATCGTTTTTGGCGCTAAAACGTCAACCCAAAAATCCGTGCCCCACTTTTCAAAAGGAGATTTTGCGAGCGCGTCTCAAATATATAGATTAACTTTTGGGGATCTTCTTTCCAAATGATGCACACAACAAAGAAAAACGCTCGTTAATTCGTAACGCACGCTCTCTCTGTCTTTATGAGTTCGAGATTTTAGGGTTTTCAGTTTCTCTAACATTTCTTCTCCTGCTTCAACAATGGCGACCATCTTCTCTTCAGTCTCACCTTCTCGCACCACATGCGGCTCTCTCCTTCATGAATTGCAGGTTCTCATTCTCCACTTGCTTTGCTAACTTAATGCACTTATAATCAATTGTAAATGTAAGTGTTTGTGATTTTATGCTAGAAATTCATACTAGTAACTGTAGAATTCGGTATATGTTCAATTTTCATTCTTCTAAATTCATTGATTTCTATCTATCTAACTAACTAAATGCTTGTGTTTAATTAGAGGCTTTAAATTTGATTTTAATTTTCAGGCTACAACTAAGGATTTTTTTTCTTTTTGTTTATTTCGATTTTCACCTGTAAATTGTAATAATTGTTATGATTATGCATTAGGAATTATACCACCAGAATATAAATTAGTTTTATTGTCTGAGTGTAAATTATGTCTTTAATCCAGAAAATTTGGGATGAAATTGGGGAGACTGATGGTGAAAGAGATAAAATGCTTTTGGAACTTGAGCAAGAATGTCTTGATATTTACCGTATAAAAGTTGAAATGACTAGAAAGTACAAAGCTGATTTGCTTCAATTGTTGGCTGATGCTGAAGTTGAAATTGCCAAACTTGTTTCTGCACTTGGAGAAAATGTCTCCTTTTCACGGGTTTGTGCTTTCTATCTGGCTGTTGAATTTTTTTTTATATATATATATTTTCCATTTTGGTGCTATTGTAATAAAGGAGTAAAACAAAAAAAAAAAAAAAAAAAGAGAAAACAATGCGGTTAGGGGGCTTATTTATGTATTTTTTCTGTTTTCTATTTTGAGAAGACGAAGGGTAGTCTAAAGCAGCAAATATCTGTTGTAAAACCTGTTCTGGAAGACTTGAGGTTGAAGAAGCAAGGGAGAATAAAAGAATTTTTTGAGACACAGTTGCAGATTGGTATCATTTGCACAGAAATAGCAAGCACTGGTCATTCTATCAACTCCGTTGACCCACAAGTTAATGAACAAGATTTGACGGTGAAGAAATTGGGGGAGCTTAAGTCGCACCTTAAAGAACTTCAAAATGAAAAGGTTTTTTTTTGGATAATTGTTCTCTGAATTTGCAATTACAAGAGAGTTTTCATTTCAGTTCTCTTTGATGCTTTCTGTTTTTTATTTTTCAGAGTTTGCGGATACAGAAGGTTAATAACTACATTAGTATTATCCACGATCTATCAATTGTAATGTCAATTGATTTCTTTAAGGTTATTAATGATGCTCATCCTAGCTTGCCTGATCCTGAAAATGGTCAACCCAAGAGCATTAGTAATGACACAATTGCTAGATTAACAGCCGCAATACATTCACTAAAACTGGAGAAGCAACAAAGGCTGCAAAAGGTGATGTTAGAATGAAATTCAAATTCTAAACTTTGCTTTCAAATTCCAAGTCAATCTGTCATCATCATTATCATTTTTCAATGTTTTTATCTTGGCTAATGAAAAAGATGCTATTCAAATAATTGTAATAAAGCTACGCATAAATATGTTAATAATATGATAGGCATAGACTGATCAAAATTAGTAATAAAAATAATATACTTGTGGTGGTTGCAAGTCTTATTTAGCTCCTGTGCCTTAATAGAAGTTTGTGTTAATGTCCCATATATTTTTTGGTGTTCCCTTTTATTTTTTCACCCTTATATGATTTTTATCTTGCTTCAGCTTCAATGGCATGGAAACATGCTGATGGACCTATGGAACCTCATGGATACATGCATTGAGGAGCAAAAGAAATGGGACCATATTATGATTTTAATGTCTTCCTCAGTCGAAGAGGTGTCGACAAAAGGGTGTCTTGCTCTTGAAGTTATTGAGCAGGTATTGCAACTTTTACCCTATTTTTTGTGGATTTGCATTTGTTCAATAATTCTTCTGTTTGATCAATTGCAACTGTTTCTATCAGTGCTTTAATTATATATTATTGTTAGACTGAGGTTGAAGTTGAGAGATTGAATGTTCTTAAAGCCAGTAAGTTGAAGGAATTGATTTTTAAGAGGCAGAATGAGCTGGAAGAAATCTACAGAGGAGTTCATATGGATGTAGATAGCGATGGGGCAAGGCAAATCCTCAATAGCCTCATAGAATCTGGTTTCCTCCAAAATTTATCTTTTCTTCTTTTTTACTGTTTACATGATTGTCATTTATTGACTTTACATGTTAGCTGTTGGTGTTAGAGCTTCAACTGATCTATTCAAATGCGAGCATGATCTTTTTCCTTGTTTATGCCATTGTTCTTTAAATATATTCTGATGAAATGTGTGTAGTTTGTTAGCTTGATTATATATTCCCTTTCTAGAATATTAGACTATTAGTTGGGTGCCTTTGCTTTCCTGGATCTTTTAGTACTGTCTTCTTAGTGGTTCTTACTTTTCACTATATTTATTGCTCATGTTTATTTGTTTCTTTGAATTTGCATCTATCCATGCCATTGCTTTTTTGCTGTTGACTCTAAGCTAAAAAAAATCAGCAAAATGGTTGGATCTGTGATCAAAGAGAGGATATTAGTGATGTAGGCTTTTCCTAGACATGCATGCATCATTCCTGTTACATTGATCATGTGATTATTTGCATTTACTTATATGACACATTATTTTTACTGATATTTTGGGATATGATCTGTGTTTTCACAGGTAATGTTGATCTATCTGATATGCTCTTAAGCATGGATGACCAGATCAAAAAAGCCAAAGATCAAGCTTTAAGCCGGAAGGATATTTTGGACAAAGTAGAGAAATGGAAATGTGCATCTGAAGAAGAAAAGTGGCTTGATGAATATGAAAAGGTCAGGACCATTGAATTCCAAATTAATTATGATTGTTTAAATATTGATTGACCATTAAGTTCATGTGTTGGATAAGTTTTTTTTTTGTACCCCAAGATTCTTGCACATTTGCCAGTGTTACAGATGGCGTGTGGTAGGTTTCATATCCTTTCTTTTTTAGTTTCAAGGTCAATTGTTATCATAATCTATATTAAACTAGTTTGAAAATACTGAGTGCCAAAAAGACCGCTACTCCTTATGAATGGATGTTCTATTGCTTTATACATTTAGGGATAAGATATGCACCATCTCTGTCCAAATTGACCTTCCTTTAGGTATTCAACATCATGAGTATTTCATGCGGTCATATGATCTATTCCATTGCTATTGGACATTTTTTTTCCTACTTTTGCAAGTAGATAGCAGCTTTAATGGTTTTATTTCTCAACACTAGAGTAAATTTACAACATAATAATCATTCATCTTTCAGTAGTATTTATAACTGTTGTTTGATTGTGCTGTTGGGCGTCCATCTAAAAAATTGATAACCCTAGTGTCTGCTGCTAGTTTAAAATCACTGAACCATTCTTCTGGGTTCCTTCTCTTGAATTGCCAGGATGAAAATCGATATAATGCAGGAAGAGGAGCACACAAAAATTTGAAGCGTGCAGAAAAAGCACGGATTCTAGTCAGCAAAATACCATGTGAGCTTGCAATTATCATCTATTTGTGTAATATGTATCCCCTGATTTATATTCTCACAAACTTGATAAGAGTCCCTACTCGGTTACTACCAGAATAGGTGACAAGGTATTGAGTTGTTTAGTGATACTACTTATATTTGAATTGCAATGAAAATCTGACACAGTTGGAAATTGCATAAATTGGAAATGGATGGCCAGAAAATATGGTACAAAATGAATAATTATGGTTTCCCTGACCCTCTCCCTACAATTTTTTTTTTCTCATTTCCTTCCTACCCTGATTCCTAATGGGGTGGGGACAGGAATTGCAAAACCTGCCTCACCCCATTGCCATTCCTGACTGCTAAGATTTTAAAGCACGTAAATTTTAAAGCTTCAAAAAGGTTTCATTTCCACAACAAGTTTCTGATGAAGCCCACTTTTGTTTCTGTTGATTAGGAAAGCATGTGAACAATTTAGAAAGCTGACATTTTACCTGTTCTGTAAATTTTCTTTTTCTGTTAATCAAGTTGTGTTATAATTTTTCCGTCCTTACTTATGCGGGTGATCAGATGCAAGTGCTGCATCTTGAATTTTTATAATTTCTGCTGTCTCGAAGATCTGGGTCATTTTTC
Organism: Aleurites moluccanus; assembly: GCA_948193065.1. Classification (NCBI taxonomy): domain Eukaryota; kingdom Viridiplantae; phylum Streptophyta; class Magnoliopsida; order Malpighiales; family Euphorbiaceae; genus Aleurites; species Aleurites moluccanus. The sequence continues at coordinate 31,543 of CANXYC013207231.1, forward strand.
CTAATTGGGAATTTTGTCGTCTTTTGGCAATTGATTTAGTAAGTTAGGGAGACGAATTCTTTTTTAGTTTATTGGAGAATCAAGCTGCTCTTAACAACTTTCAAAATATGTTTAGCTATGGTTGAAAATTTGACAGCAAAAGTGAAAGCGTGGGAACTGGAGAAAGAAATCCCTTTCTTATATGACAAGGTGATTCATGAGCTTTTCTTTGTTGTTTGCTCTAAATATTAGCCATTTGCAGCCCTAAATGGTTTTCAACATTCAGGCTCCCCTCTTAAAAACTTTGGATGAATATACTGTGCTGAGGCAAGAGAGAGAAGAAGAGAAGCGTCGATCTCGAGTATGGATATGCTTTTTTAAGCTTTTTGATTACCTACTAATTTATGATTGGGCGTGGAAAACAATTTACATTAACTATCAGGCTTTTAGTCTATGATGTTGGGCAAGTGATATAAATTGATGTACATCTTCTCATGCATTTTAAAAAAATTGTTACAGGAGCAGAAACGTCTGCAGGAACAATTTGCTGCTGAGCATGAGGCACGTTATGGTTCAAGACCAACGGTAAAGAAGCCATTAGGCCAGAGCACCACTGCCAACACCATGGTTGGAACACCAGTTGGCCGTAATGTGGCAACTCCTGGCCGTTATGCGTTCTCTTCCGGGAAGGAACGGAGAGAAAGCAGGGTTCATAATGTAACACCTATAAACTATGTGGCTCTTCCAAAGGATGATTCAGCCTCTCGAGGAATCTAGTCTCTGCTTACTTGCTTTTGTCCTTTTGTAATTGATGCAATTTTCTTCTCTTTGAATTTTTAGATAGCAAATTACATTGTCTATATGAAATATGGACTATAGCCCAAATGGACTTTTTAGCTCAGTTTTATGCCTAATATGCAAAACTACAAGCCCATTGGCCTTACTTATCTATTTTTCGTGGCCTGATCAAGTCCTGATCCAGGCCAGAAGAGTTTGCAGTATAATATTGTTTGAAATTCAATGATGTTACAGTATTCTTAATTTATTTTTCTATATTGCCCTAATTATCTGATATAAGAATAGCACAAATAAACTGGACACCGTGAATTATAATAATACCATTTTTTCTAGCAATGGACGGAGATTTAAATCTGAATTTATTATTCATTTTTATATCTGATTGTTTGTCTATGATCACAGAGTTTGAGTTCTGAGTTTATTTTTGTCAAAAGATTAGCGAATGTAGCTACTCATTGTTTAGCAAGGGCGGTTAGTTCTGAGTCTGTTATTCAAGAGCGGAGCAACCATTTTCCACCTTTTAGTTCTGATGTATTAGTTCATGATTTGCAATAGAAATCTTATCTTATGTTTAAAAAAACTATCTCTAGGTATATCTTGTAAAAAAAATTCCTTGCCATTGTACTCTAGTACCCAAAAATAACTTATTGCTAAACAATGTTTGGGTGTATAAAAAAAAAAAAGAATAATATCCTTGCCCTAGTGAAATGACCGATAGCTGTGGGCCTGGCCTGTGGCTAAAATGACTAAGAGAAGGGACTACAAATGAGAGGAGTTCTAAAGCAAAAAGATAACAAGTCAGTAATACCGTAAATTTTTGAATTTTGATTGTGAGATGAAGAAAAATTTATGGAGAGAAACATTATTTGAGTTAGTGTGCTTGGTCAGATTCATGATAACAATCCACCATTTGCCACTTAATTATATTCACCTTTCAGGATTTCAGAATTATTAATTATGTGTTAAAAGCATATTATTGGTAATTCGCAACCCAATCAAATCAATATACTAATGGAAATATTTTATCTATTGAAACTCCTTTGGCTTTTCTCGTCACTGAATCTTTTGAGAATCCTTTACACTTCCACAAGTTCCGTACTTCTATTGTTGTAGGTGACATTTATATATATATCATGCATCATTGCCAATTAGTTTATATGTGTTTAAATTCACAAACTTAATTCGAAATTGAAATCATAATCACTAGTAAGTGATAGATGGACATAATAATAATTTTTTTTTTTTGGTAAGAAAGGAAAACAAAACAATAAAAATACAAGAAGCACGTCCTTAGGTAAGCAACTTCATAAATATCATGGAGAAGCACACTTGAAATTTCTTATGAAAGTTCTTCAAAATAGTGAGTACCCATGATGAGAGTAGATCCAAAAGTAACTAACCAATCTTCACTATAATTTACTTCTCTATAAATGGACATAATATTAATCGATACATATTTGGATAAGAATTGGCATAATACTTGTAAGTAGTGATAGATTTTTTTTAAAAAAAAAGAAAAAAGAAAAAGAAAAAAAAAATTGCAGGGTTATGAAGATTATAGGGTTCCTTTTTAGATAAGCTTTCTAATATGTTTATAAAGATAATGAAGTTAAAATAATATTAGAAAGAAAATCACTTTTCTTCAGATCTTATTAATTTAGAGTAATCAGATTCCACAATTGAGTTAAAAAATAATATTTATATATTATTGTGGAAGAATGAAAGAAGAAAACAAAGTTGATGAGATGCCACCTAACAAAGAAACATTTATATAATTAATCATAGAAATTAATTCATAGTATCTAGTACTGTGTAGCCAAAAAAGAGAGAAACCCATTTTCTTAAATCTGATTAATAGTTAATTAAAAATGCAATTATCCAGAAATAATATTAGTGAAAAGAAACACAAAACAGCTGTATAGAAGTGGATGATGATGATTGATGAGTATACCCACGAAAGAAACGAAACAATAATTTAATGAGAATGCTCTTAACGTAGATTTTGCAAAGTCTATTGTCTCCATTCAGTGCTTCTATAACAATTTTATGTGGAGAATCGTTGTCACATTATATATGTAAGAGAAAGAGAAAGAGAAAGAGAAAGAGTTATATAAAATTATAATTAATAATAAAATACAAAAAAATAGTAGCTGCTAGAAAGGAAACAAATCAAGTAATTTCTGGTGCAAGATTTATAATACTGTTTCAATTAGTGGGGAAATATGCTGTTTACATTATCCTTACTGACATTGGGTTTTAATTTTATCTATATATTTGATGAACATGACTGCCACTATATTTCTATTTCATGGGTCTACTTGGCCCTCATGAAATTTATTTCTGATTCTTTCATTTTTTTTTTTTTACTTTTCTTATTATTCCATTATGTATATACAAATACAAATTTCATTTGTCGTATGTGCTATTGGAAAAAATTATGGTTCTCAATGATCGAAGAAATTTATTAGTTTTTATTTAGGAACGATGGGTAATTTAAATAATTTAAAAAAGAGTAAATTATTTTATAATATTTTTAGTTAAATTATTTTAATTAAGATTTTTTATTTATTTATATTTTGATATTTATTTTTATAATCCATTAATATGAGATTTTTATACCTCATTACTCCTCTAGTTGATTCAATTGTCACTTAATAATTTAAGTAGCTTTTGGTAGTTTGATGGGTTATCAACTCACCTGTAATTTGATATTTTAGTAATTTGATGGATTTTCAGCCCATTGATAATTTTATATTTTGATAGTTTGATGAGTTATCGGCTTACTGATAATTTAATATTTAATTCTAGTAATTTGATAGATTACTAATTTATTTGTAATTTAGTATTTAATTTGATAGTTAGAGCAAATTATGATAGAAATTTTCTCTGATATCATGAAGAAATTTTTTAGCTTTTACTTGATAATGAGAAGCAATTTGAAGAAAGTGAATTATTTTATAATGTTTTTATTAAATTACCTTAACTATAAAAGATTGAATTAAACCAATGTGATAAGATTTTATATTTGTATATATTTTGACATTTATTTTTATAATTCATCAATATGAAATTTTTATATCTCAACACTCTCTCCTCAAGTGTTTACTTGTAACGGGGAGGCCTCACAGGGGTATAATTGTAATATAAATATGATTTAGATGTCAATTTTATGAATATGAAGAGTTTTGACAGTATAAACAGAATTGACCAGTTGGCTGTGCAAACTGGCCCAGTGATAAGAGAGTTTAGCCAATTCTCATAATCTGCCCATGCATTTGGTCTAATATCTTATGGAAGGCTTTTATATTGTCACGACCCCATCCTGGAATCATGACCGGCGCTAGGGAACGGGAAGGCGATATGCCACCGGAACCCGTAGCAAGCCTTACCTGAACATCAAAATATACTATATTCCACAATGACATAACATAATATTAAATAGAG